>JAAIUW010000369.1:0-25303 GCA_014851425.1 Senna tora | reverse complement strand
CCTTACACCCTAAACCGTAGGCATTAACCCTAAACCCTAACCCCAAACGCTAACCCTAAACCCTAAATTGTAAACCATAACAATAACCCTAAACCCCAAACTCTAAACGTTAGATCCTAAACCCTGAACCCTAAGTCCTAAACCCCAGACCCTAAACCCTAGACCATAACCCCTAAACCCTAACCCTAAACCCTAAACCCTAAACCCTAAACCCTAGACCCTAGACCCTAGACCCTAAACCCTACACCCTAGACCCTACAACCTAGACCCTACACCCTAAACCCTACACCCTAAACCCTAAACGCTAAACCCTAAACCCAAAACTCGAAACCTAAAACCCAAAACCCAAAACTCTAAACCCTACCAAACCCTAGACCTAAAACCTAAACCCCAAACCCAAAACCCAAACCCCTAAACCCTAAACCTAAACCCTAAATCATAAACTCGTAAACCATAGACGCTAGACCCTAAATCCTAACCCTAGACCGTAAACCCAAATCCTAGACCTTAAACCCTAAACCCTAGACCGTAAACCCCAAATCCTAGACCTTAACCCTAACCTAAAAAACCGAAAACCTAAAACCTTAATTCCTAAAACCCTAAACCCTACACCCTAAACTTAAACCCTAAACCCTAACCTTAAACCCCACAACCCTGTACCCTAAACCCGAACACTAAATCGTAAACCCTAGACCCTAGACCCTAAACCCTAGACCCTAGACCCTAGACCCTAACCCTAGAGTCTAAACCTAAACCCTATGCCCTAAACCCAAAAACCCTAACACCTAAAACCCCCAAACTAAACCCTAAACCCTAAACCCTAAACCCTAGACCCTCAACCATAAACCCCAAAACCTAAACCTAACCCCTGAACCCTAAATCCTAAACATTAATCCCTAAACCCTAAACCTTGTGCCCTAAATCTTAAACCCTAGACCCTAGACATTAAACCCTAAACCCTAGACCCTAAATCATAAACACTAATCCCTAAACCCTAAACATAAACCATATGCCCTAAGCCCTCAACCCTAAACTGTAAACGCTAGACTCTAAACCATAAACTCTAAAACCCAAAACCTTAAACTCTAAACCCTAAACCTTATACCCTAAACCTTAAACCCCAAACTCTAAACCCTAAACCCTAACCCCTAACCCCTAAACCCTAACCCTAGACCCTAAACTCGAAAACCCTACACCCTGCACCCTAGACCCTAAACCCTAAACCTTAAACCCTAAATCCTAAACCCTAAACCTTAGGCCCTAAACCCTACACGCTAAACCCTAAATCCTAAACCCCAAAACCCTAAACACTACACACCAAAACCAAACCCTAAACCCTAGACCTAAAACCATAAACCCTCAAACCTAAACCTTAAACCTAAACCCTAAACCCTAACCTTGATCCCGAAATCCTAAACCTTAAATCGTAAACCCTAAACCCTTATCCCAAAAGCCTAAACCTTACATCTTAAACACTAAACCCTATGTACTAAACCATAAACCCTAAACCCTAGACCCTAGACCCTAAACCGTAAATTCTAAACATTGGGGTTTAGGGTTTAGGGTTTCTACGTTGATGGCTTAGAGTTTTGCGTTTAGGGTTTAGAGTCTAGGGTCTAGTGTTTATGGTTTAGGGTTTAAGGTTTAGGGTCTAAAGTTTAGGGTTTCAGGTTTAGGGTTTATGGTTTAGGTTTTAGGGTTAGGGTTTTGGGTTTTGGTTTTAGGGTTTACGGTCTAAGGTCTAGGGTTTAGGGTTTAGAATTTAGGGTTTAGGGTCTAGGATCTAGGGTTTAGGGTTTAGGGTGTAAGACTTAGGGTTTAGGGTTTTATTTCGAAAGTTTAGGGTTTAGTATTTAGGGTTTTGGGACTAAGGGTTTAGGGTTTAGAGTTTGGGGTCTTGGGTTTAGGGTTTTTAGGTTTAAGGTCTAGAGTTTAGGTTAGGGTCTAGGGTCTAAGGTCCAGGGTTTAAGGTTTAGGGCTTAGGGCTTAGGGTTTAGGGTTTAGGGTCTGAGGTTTAGGGTTTAGGGTTCATGGTTTAGGGCTTAGTGTTTTGGGTTTAGGGTTTAGTGTTTAGGGTTTAGGGTCTGAGGTTTAGGGTCTCGGTTTTACGGTTTATGGTTTAAGGTGTAGGGTTTAGGGTTTTGGGTTTGGGGCTTAGGGTTTAGGGTTTTGAGTCCAGGATTTCGAGTTTAGGGCTTAAGGTTTAGGGTTTAGGGTTTAGTGTTTAAGGTTTAGGGTTTATGTCTTAGGGTTTAGGGTTTATGGTTTAGGGTCTAGTGTCTAGGGTTTAAGGTTTACGGTTTACGGTTTACGATCAAAGGTTTAGGGTTTAGGGTCTGGGGTTTAGGGTTTAGGGTTTAGCGTTTTAGTGTTTTGGGTTTAGGGTCTAGGGTATAGGGTCTCGGGTTCACGTTTTATGGTTTACGGTTTAGGGTCTAGGGTTTAGGGTTTAAGGCTTAGGGTTTAGGTTTTAAATCTAGGGTTTTGAGTTTAGGGTTTTTAGATTAGGGTTTAGGGTTTAGGGTTTAGGGATTAGGGTTTGGGGTTCAAGGTTTAGGGTTTAAAGTTAGGGTTTAGGGTTTAGGATTTAGGGTTCAAGGTTAGGGTTTAGGGTTTAGGGTTTAGGGTTTAAGGTTTAGGGTTTAGGTGTTAGGGTTTAGGGTCTAAACCTTAAACCCTAAACCCTAGCCCTTAAACCCTAGAACCGAAACCCTAAACCCTGTACCCTAACCCCTAAACCCTAAACCTGAACCCTAAACCCTAAACCCTAACCCTAATCCCTAGACGCTAAATGCTAAACCCTAAGCGATAAACCTAAATCCCTAGACCCAAAACCTTAAACCGCAAATCCTAAACCCCAAAACCCTAAACCCTAAACCCTAAACCCTAAACTCCAAACCCTAAACCCTAAACCTTAGATGCTAAACCCTAAATCTTAGACCATAAACTCGAAACCCTAAACCATAAACCCTAAACCCTAATCCATAAACCTTAATACCTAAACCTTAAACCATAAACCCTAAACCCTAACTTTGATCCCTAAATCCTATGCCTTAAACCCTAAACCCTAAACCCTAAACCCTAAACCCTAAGCCCTAAACCCTAATTCCTAAACCCTAAACCCTACACCGTAAACCGTAAAACCTAACCTTGAACCCTAAATCCAAAATCATAAACCGTAAACCCTAACCCCTAAATCCTAAACCTTAGATCCTATACCCTAAAACCGAAACCCTAAAGCCTAAGGCTTAAACCATAAACCCTAAACCCTAGACCCGTAACGTAAAACCCTAAACCCTAAACCCCAAAACCCAAAACCCTAACCCCTAAACCCTAAACACTAAATCCTATACCTTAAACCCTAAACCCTAATCTCTAAACCCTAAACCCTAATACCTAAACCCTAGACTCTAGACCCTAGACCCTATACCCTAAAGCCTAAACCCTAAAGCCTAAACCCAAAACCCTTAACCCTAAACTCTAAATCCTAAACCATAAACCCTAAATCCTAAAAACATAAACCGTAGACCTTAAACCCTAAACCCTAAATCCTAAACATTAAACCCTAAACCCTAAACCTAAACCCTATACCCTAAACTCCAAACCCTAGACCCTAAACCATAAAACCTAAACCCCAAAACCCTAAACTCTAAACCCTAAAACCAAACCCTAAACCCTAGACCCTAAACCCTAGACCCTAAACCCTAAACCCTAAAACCTAAACCCTAAGCCCTGAACCCTAAACCCTAAACCCTAACCTTGAACCCTAAATCCTAAACCTTAAACCCTAAACCCTAAACCTTAAACCCTAAACCTTAGACCCTGAACCCTAAACCCTAAGTCGTAAACCTTAAACCCTAAACTCTAGACCCTAAACCCTAAACCTAAAATGCTAAACCCTAAACCCTAAAACCTAAACCCAAAAACCCTAGACCCTAGACCCCAAAACCTAAACCTTAAAACTTAAACCCTAAACCCCTAGGCCTTAAACTCTAGACCCTAAACCATAACCCTTAAACCCTAAACCCTAAACCCTTAATCGTAAATCCTATACCTTAAACCTCAAACCTTAAACCCTAAAGCCCAATCCCTAAACCCTAAACGCTAGACCCTATTCCCTAACCCTAAACCATAAGTCCTAAACACTAGACCCTAAACATTAGACCCTAAACCCTAAACACTACACCTCAAATCGTAAACCCCAAAACCCTAAACCCTAAACCCTAAACCCTAGACCCTAAACCCTAAACCCTAAACCCTTAACCTTAAACACTAGACCCCAAGAACCTAAAGCCTAAAGCCTAATGCCAAAACCCTAAGCCATAAGCCCTAAACCCTAAAACCTAGACCCTAGACCCTAAACCCTAAACTCTAGACCAATACCCAAAACCTAAACCCCTAATCCTTAGACCGCAAACCCTAAACCCTAGACTCTAAACCCTAACCCTAAACCCTAATGCCTAAACCCTAAACCCTAGACCCTAAACACTAAACCCTAAACCCTAAACGCTAAACCCTAAACCCAAAAAACCCTAACCTTACACCCTAAACCGTAGGCATTAAACCCTAACTCTAAACCCCAAACGCTAACCCTAAACCCTAAATTGTAACCTTAAACAATAAACCCTGAACCCCAAACCCTAAAGGTTAGATCCTAAACCTTGAACCCTAAGTCCCTAAACCCTAGACCCTAGACCCTAGACCCTAAACCCTAAAACCCTAAACCCTAAACCCTAAACCCTAAACCCTTACACCCTAAACCCTATAACCCTAGACCCTACACCCTAACCCTAACACCCTAAACCCCTAAACCCTAAACTAAACCCTAAACCCAAAACTCGAAACCTAAAACACCAAACCCCAAAAACCCAAAACTCTAAACCCTAACCCAGACCCTAAAACCTCAACCCTAAACCCAAAACCCAAAACCCTAAATCATAAACTCTAAACCTAGACCCTAGACCCTAAATCCTAAACCCTAGAACGTAAACCCCAAATCTCTAGACCTTAAAACCCTAAACCTAAAAACCGAAATCTAAACCTTAATTCCTAACCCTACACCCTACACCCTAAACCTTAAACCCCTAAACCCCAAACCCTAAACCCCAACCCTGTGTACCCCACACCCGAAACCTTAAATCGTAAAACCCTAGACCCTAGCCCTAAACCCTAGACCTAGACCCTAGACCCTAGACCTTAGACCCTAACCCTAGAGTCTAAACCCCTAAAACCCTAGTGCCCTAACCCAAACACACCTAAACACCTAAAACCCCAAACTAAAACCCTAAACCCTAAACCCTAAACCTAGACACTTAAACCATAAACCCAAAACCTAAACCTAACCCCTGAACCCCAAATCCTAAACCTTAATCCCTAAACCCGAAACCTTGTGCCCTAAAACCTTAAACCCTAGACCCTAGACATAAAACCGTAAACTGTAAACTCCAAATCTGTAGACCCTAAACCCTAAACCCTAAACGCTAAACCTAAGCCCTAAACCCAAATCTGTAGACCCTAAACCCTAAACCCTAAATTCTAAACCCAAAAACCCTATGTCCTAAACCCTAAAGCCTAGACCCTAGACCCTAAACCCCAGACCCTAGACCCTAAACCCTAAACGCTAAACCCTAAGCCCTAAACCCCAAAACCCTAATCCCTAAACCCCAAACCCTAATCCCTAACCCTAAACCCTAAACCCTAAACCCTAAACCCTAAGCCCTAAACCCCAAAACCCTAATCCCTAAACCCCAAACCCTAATCCCTAAACCCCAAACCCTAATCCCTAACCCTAAACCTAGACCCTAGACATAAAACCGTAAACTGTAAACTCCAAATCTGTAGACCCTAAACCCTAAACCCTAAACGCTAAACCTAAGCCCTAAACCCAAATCTGTAGACCCTAAACCCTAAACCCTAAATTCTAAACCCAAAAAACCCTATGTCCTAAACCCTAAAGCCTAGACCCTAGACCCTAAACCCCAGACCTAGACCCTAAACCCTAAACGCTAAACCCTAAGCCCTAAAACCCCCAAAACCCTAATCCCTAAACCCCAAACCCTAATCCCTAAACCCCAAACCCTAAACCCTAAACCCTAAACCCTAAGCCCTAAACCCCTAAAACCCTAATCCCTAAACCCCAAACCCTATCCCTAAACCCCAAACCTTAAACCCTAAAACCCTAAACCCTAAACCGTAAACCCTAGACCCTAAACCCTAGACCCTAAATCATAAACACTAAACCCTAACCCTAAACACTAAACCATATGCTCTAAGCCCTCAACCCTAACTGTAAACGCTAGACTCTAAACCATAAACTCTAAAACCCAAAACCCTAAACCCTAAACCCTAAACCTTATACCCTAAACCTTAAACCCCAAACTCTAAACCCTAAACCCCTAACCCCTAACCCCTAAACCCTAAACCCTAGACCCTAAACTCGAAAACCCTACACCCTGCACCCTAGACCCTAAACCCTAGACCCTAGGCCCTAAACCCTAAACGCTAAACCCTAAATCCTAAACCCAGCAACCCTAAACTCTAAACCCCAAAACCAAACCCTAAACCCTACACCCAAAACCTAAGACCTTAAACCATAAACCCTAAAACCTAAACCTTAAACCTAAACCCTAAACCCTAACCTTGATCCCCAAATCCTAAACATTAAACCCTAAACCCTAAACCGTAATCCAAAAAGCCTAAACCCTTAGATCTTAAACACTAAACCCTATGTCCTAAACCATAAACCCTAAACCCTAGACCCTAGACCCTAAACCCTAAATTCTAAACATTGGGGTTTAGGGTTTAGGGTTTCTATGTTTAGGGCTTAGAGTTTTGCGTTTAGGGTTTAGAGTCTAGGGTCTAGTGTTTAGGGTTTAGGGTTTAAGGTTTAGGGTCTAAAGTTTAGGGTTTAAGGTTTAGGGTTTATGGTTTAGGTTTTAGGGTTTAGGTTTTAGGGTCTACGGTCTACGGTTTAGGGTTTAGGGTTTAGCATTTAGGGTTTAGGGTCTAGGGTCTAGGGTTTAGGGTTTAGGGTTTTGGACTTAGGGTTTAGGGTTTTGTTTCTAAGGTTTAGGGTTTAGTATTTAGGGTTTTGGGACTAGGGTTTAGGGTTTAGAGTTTGGGGTCTTGGGTTTAGGGTTTTTAGGTTTAAGGTCTAGAGTTTAGGTTAGGGTCTAGGGTCTAGGGTCCAGGGTTTAAGGTTTAGGGTTTAGGGCTTAGGGTTTAGGGTTTAGGGTCTGAGGTTAGGGTTTAGGGTTCAAGGTTTAGGGCTTAGGGTTTAGGGTTTAGGGTTTAGTGTTTAGGGTTTAGGGTCTGAGGTTTAGGGTCTCAGTTTTACGGTTTATGGTTTAAGGTGTAGGGTCTAGGGTTTTGGGTTTAGGGCTTAGGGTTTAGGGTTTAGAGTCTAGGGTTTCGAGTTTAGGGCTTAGGGTTTAGGGTTTAGGGTTTATTGTTTTAGGGTTTAGGGTTTATGTCTTAGGGTTTAGTGTTGGTTTATGGTTTAGGGTCTAGTGTCTAGGGTTTAAGGTTTAGGGTTTACAGTTTACGATCAAAGGTTTTAGGGTTTAGGGTCTGGGGTTTAGGGTTTAGGGTTTTAGCGTTTTAGTGTTTAGGGTTAGGGTTTAGGGTCTGGGGTTTAGGATCTGGGGTTTACGATTTATGGCATAAGGTGTAGGGTTTAGGGTTTTCGTTTTAGGGCTTAGGGTTTAGGGTTTAGTGTCTAAGGTTTGGAGTTTAGGGTTTTTGGTTTTGGGTTTAGGGTTTAGGGATTAGTGTTTGGGGTTCAGGGTTTACAGTTTAACGTTCAAGGTTTTGGATTTAGGGTTCAGCGTTAGGGTTTAGGGTTTAGGACTTAGGGTTTAAGGTTTAGGGTTTAAGTGTTGGGGTTTAGGGTTTATGGTTTTTGGGTTTAAGGTTTAGGGTTTAGAGTTTAAAGTTTATGGTCTAGGGTCTAAGGTGTAGGGTTTAGGGTTTAGGGTTTATGGTTTAGGGTTTAGGGTGTAGGGTGTAGGGTTTGGGGTCTAGGATTTAGGATTTAGGGATTAGGGTTTTGGGTATAAGGTCTAAAGTTTAGGGTTTAGGGTCCAGGGTCTAGGGTTTAGGGTTTAGGGTTTAGGGTTTAGGGTTTATGGCCCTAAATCTAAACCTAAACCCTAGAAACCTAAACACAACACCCAAAACCCTAAACACTAAACCTGAAACCCTAAACACTAGATCTTAAACCTTAGACCCTAGACCCTATACCCTAAAGCAAGAAGCCTAAACCCTAAGCCCAAAACCCTAAACCCTAAACACTAAACCCTAAGCCCTAAAACCCAAAAACCCTAAATCCTAAACCCCAAAAAGTTAAACCCCTAAAACCATAAACCCAAAACCCTAAATCCTAGACCCCTAAACCATAAACCCGAAAACCTAAACCTTACCCTGAACCCTAAATCCATACCTTAATCTCTAAAACCTAAACCATAAATCCTCACCCTATACCCTAAACTCTAAAAACATAGCCCCTAACCCTAAGCCTAGACCGTAGACATTAAATCGTAGAAGCGTAAAGCATAAACCCTAAAACTCTAAACCATAAACCCCAACCCTAGCCCGTAAACTCTAAACTCGAAACCCTAATACTAGACCCTAAACCCTAAACCCAGACTCGAAAACCCTAACCCTAATCCTAGACCCTAAAACCTAAACACTCGAAACCAAAACTTAACCCTGAACCCCAAATTCCTAAACCTTAATCCCTAAAACCCTAAACCATAATCCTCAACCCTATACCCTAAACTCTAAACATAGCCCTAAAACCTAAACCCTAGACCCTATGCCTATGCACTAAACCCTAAACCCTAGACCCTAGACGTTAAACCGTAAACCGTAAACCCCAAAACTGTAAACCATAAACCTAAACCCTAGCCCCTAAACTGAAACTCGAAACCCTAAATGCTAGACTCTAAACCCTATACCGTAGACTCAAAACCTAAACCCTAAACCTTAGACCCTAAAGCGTAAACCCCAAAACCTATACCTTAACCCTGAACCCTAAATCATAAACGTTAATCCCTAAACCATAAACCCTATACCCTATATCCTAAACTCTAAACCATGGGCCCTAAATCCTAAACCCTAAACCCTATGCCCTAAATCCTAAACCCTAAACCCTAAACCCTAGGCCTTAGACCCTAAACGCTAAACCTAAGCCCTAAACGAAATCCGTAGACCCTAAACCCTAAACCTTAAATCCAAACCCAAAACCCTAAACCCTAAACAATAAACCATGAACCTTAGATCTTAGACCCTAAACCCTAAAACCTAGACCCTAAACCCTAAACCCTAAAGCCTAAACCTAAACCCTAAACCCTAAGCACTAAACCCTAAACCCAAACCGTAAACCATAAACACCAACCCTAAACTCTATACCCTAAACTATAAACCCTAGACCCTAAACCCTAAACTCTAGACCCTAGACCGTAAACCTAAACCCAGCACCCTAGACCCCAAACCCTATACCCTAAGCCCTAGACACTAAACCTAGACCCTAAAATTTAAACCCTTAGACCATAAATCGTAGACCCTACACCTTAAACCATAACCCCTAAACCGTAAATCGTAAACCCCAAAACTATAAACCCTAAATCCTAAACACTAGCCCTAAACCCTAAACCCGAAACCTAATCCTAGACCCTAAATCCTAAACCCTAGACCCTAGCCCTAAACCGTGAACCCTAAAACCCTAAACCCTAAACCTTGAACCCTAAACACTACACCCTAGACCCTAAGCCCAACCCTAAAACCTAGACCCTAGCCCTAAACCCAAATCCCTAGACCCTAGACCGTAGACCCTAAACCCTAAACCCCAAGCCCTAAACCCAAACCCTTAACCCTAAGCCATAAACCCTAAACCCTAAACTCCTTAGAACCCTAAACCCAAAAGTCGTAAACCATAAACCTAAGACACTAAACCCTATACCTAACCAATACCCTAATCCCTAGACCCTAAACCCTAAACCCTACAACCTAAACCATAGACCCAAAACCCTAGACCCTAGACCCTAAACCCTAAACTCTAGATCCTAAACCCAAAACACTAAACCCTATACCCCTAAACCCTAAACCCAAACCCTAGACTCTAAATCCAGATCCTAAATCCTAAACCCTAACCCTAAACCCTAAAGCTTATACCCTAAACCCTAAACCCTAAACCGTAAACCCTAACCCTAACCCTAAAGCCTAAAAGCCTACACCCTAGACCCTAAAGCCTAAAGCCTAACCCTAAGCCCTAAACCGTAAGCCCTAAACCCTATACCTAAACCCTAAACCCTAAACCCTAAACCCTAAGCCCTAAGCCTAAGCCCTAAACCCTAAACCCTAATCCCAAGACCTAAACCCTAAACTGTAAACTCTGTCCCTAAACCCAAAAACCAAAAACCCTAAAGCCTAAACCATAGACCCCAAACCCTAAAGGTTAAACCCTCGACCTAAACCCTGACCCCTAAACCGTAAACCTTAAACCCTAAACCCTAGACCCTAGGCCTTAAACCCTAAACGCTAAACTGTAAATCCTAAACCCCAAAATGAAACCCTAAGCCCTACACCCTAAACCCTAGACCATAAACACTAAACACTAAAACCTAAACCCTAACCTTTAACACTAAATCTGAAACCCTAAACCCTAAACCCTACATCCCAAAACCTAAACCCTAAATCGTATACTGTAAAACCTAGACCCTAAAACTAGACCATAAATCTAAACCGTAGTCCCAAACCCTAAGTCTAATCCCTAAACCCTAAACCTTAGACCCTAGACCCTAAACCCTAAACGCTAAACCCTAATCCCTAAACCCCAAAACCTAAACCCTTAACCCTAAACCTTAGATCTTAAATCTTATACCCTAAACCCAAAACACTAAATCCAAAGCCCTATACCCTGAACCTTAAGTACTAAACCCTATGCCGTAAGCCCTAAACCCTAAACCGTAAGTGCTAAACTCTAAACCATAAACTCTTAAACCCTAAACCCTAAACCCTAAACCCTAAACAGTAAACCATAAACCCCAAACTCTAAACCTAAACCCTAAGCCCTAAGCCCTAAACCATAAACCCTAAACCCTAGACCCTAAACCTGAAAACCCTAAACCGTAAACCCTAAACCCTAAACCTTAAACCCTAGACCTAAACCATAAACCCTAAACCCTAGTCCCTAAACCCTAAATCCTAAACCCAGCAAACCTAAACTCTAAACCCCAAAACCAAACCCTAAACCTACGCCCTAAACCTTAGACCTTAACCCTAAACCCTAACCTTGATCCCCAAATCCTAAACCTTAAACCCTAAACCCTAAACCCTATCCCAAAAGCCTAAACCTTAGATCTTGACACTAAACCCTAAGTCCTAAACCATAACCGTAAACCCTAGACCCTAGACCCTAAACGCTAAATTCTAAACTTTGGGGTTTAGGGTTTAGGGTTTTTGCATTTAGGGCTTAGAGTTTGCGTTTAGGGTTTAGAGTCTAGGGTGTAGTTTAGGTTAGGGTTTAGGACTTACTGTTTAGGGTTTAGGGTCTAAGGTTTAGGGTTTAAGGTTTAGGGTTTATGGTTGGGTTGAGGATTTAAGTTTAGGATTTAGGGTCAGGTTAGGGTTTTGTTTAGGTTTTAGGGTTTACCGTCTAAGGTTTAGGGTCTAGGGTTAGCATTTAGGGTTTAGGGTCTAGGGTCTAGGGTTTTGGTTTAGGGTTTAAGACTTAGGTTTAGGTTTTAGTTTCTAAGGTTTAAGGTTTAGTGTTATGGTTTAAGGACTAGGGTTTAGGGTTTAGAGTTTGGGGTCTTGGGTTTAGGGTTTTTAGGTTTAAGGTCTAGAATTTAGGGTTAGGGTCTAGGGTCTAGGGTCCTGGGTTTAAGGTTTATGGTTTATGGCTTAGGGTATAGGGTTTATGGTTTAGGGTCTAGTGTCTAGGGTTTTAGGTTTAGGGTTTACGGTTTACGGTCAAGGGTTTAGGATTTAGGCTCTGGGGTTTAGGGTTTAGGGTTTAGCGTTTTAGGGTTTAGTTTTAGGGTTTAGGGTCTGGGGTTTAGGGTTTCAGGTTTTGGGTTTATGATTTAAGGTGTAGGGTCTAGGGTTTTTGGGTTTAGGGCTTAGGGTTTAGGGTTTAGGGTTTAGGGTTTAGGGATTAGGTTTGGGGTTCAGGCTTTTAAGTTTAACGTTCAAAGTTTAGGATTTAGGGTTCAGGGTTAGGGTTTAGGGTTTACGATTAGGGTTTAAGGTTTAGGGTTTAGGTGTTGGGGTTTAGGGTTTATGGTTTTTTGGGTTTAAGGTTTAAGTTTAGGGTTTATGGTTTAAGGTCTAGGGTTTAGGTTTAGGGTTTAGGGTTTAGGGTTTAAGGTTAGGGTCTAGGGTTTAGGGTTTGGGGTCTTGGATTAAGGGTTTAGGGCCGTAGACCTAGACCCTAAAACCTAAAACCTAAACCCTAGACCCTAAACCCTAAACCCTAAACCTAAAACCTAAACACTACACCCAAAACCCAAAACCCTAAACCTGAAACCCTAAACACTAAGACCTTAAACCCTAGACCCTATACCCTAAAGCTTGAAGCCTAAACCCTAAGCCCTAAACCCTAAACCCTAAACACTAACCCTAAGCCCTAAGCCCTATACCCTACACCATAAACCCTAGACTCTAAACCCTAAACCCTACACCCTAGACTCGAAACCCTAAACCCTAAACCCCAGACCCTAAATCATAAACCCCAAAACCTAAACCATAACCCTTAACCCTAAATCCTAAACCTTAATCCCTAATCCCTATACCACAAATCCTCAACCTTATACCCTAACTTCTAAACCATAGCCCCAAAAACCTAAACCCTAGAACCTATACCCTAGCCCTAGACATCAAACCGTAATCCCTAAATTCTAAACCCCAAAACTCTAAACACTAAACCCTAAACCCTAGCCCCTAAACCTTACACCCCAAACCCTAAACCCTGACCATAAACCCTAACCCCAAACCCTAAACCCTAAACATTAAACCCTAATCCCTGAACCTTAAACCTTAACCCCAGACCCCAACCCTAAACGCAAACTCTGAACCCTAAATCCTAATCCCAAAAACCCTAAACCCTAAACCCCAGACCCGAAACCCTAAACCCCAGACCCGAAACCCTAAACATTAAACCCTAATCCCTAAACCCTAAGCGCTAGACCCTAAACCCTAAACCCCACACCCGAAACACTAAACATTAAACCCTAATCCCTAAACCCAAAACCCCAAACCCTAAACCATAAACCCTAACCCCAAACCATAGACCGAAAATACTAAAGCTAAGCCCTAAAACGAAATCACTAGACCCTAAACCCTAAACACTAAATCCTAAACCCAGAAACCCTAAACCCTAAACCCTAAACACTGAACCCAAGATCCGATACCCTAAACCCTAAAACCTAACCATTAAACCTTAAACCCTAAACCCTAACCATTAAACCTTAAACCCTAAACCCTAACCCTAAAACTAAACAAACTAAACCCTAAACAGTAAACCATAAAAACCAAAACCTTAACTCTATACCCTAAACTCCAAACCCTAAACCCTAAACCCTAAACACTAAATCCTAAACCCTAATACCTAAACCCTACACCCTAACCCTTAACCCTAAACCCTAAACCCTAAATCCTAAACCTTAAATCCTAAACCCTAAACACATAAACCCTAAACCCTAAACACTAAATCCTAAACCGTAAACAATAAAGCTTAAACTTAATCCCTATACCCTAAACTCCAATCCATAGACCCTAAACCATACAACCTAAACCCCAAAACCGTAAACTCTAAACCCTAAAACCCAACCATAAACCCTAGAACTTAAACCCTAAACCCTAAACCCTAAACCTAAACCCTGAGTCCTGACCTTAAACCCTAAACCCTAACCCTGAACCCTAAATCCTAAACCATAATCTCCAAACCCTAAACCAAAAACCCTAAACCTTAGAACCTAAACCTTAAACCCTAATTCCTAAACATTAAACCCAAAACCCTAGACCCTAGACCCTAAACCCTAAACACTAAACCCTAAACCCTAAACCTTAAACCCTAAATCTAAAAACCATAAACCCTAAACCACAAAACCTAAACCTTAAACCTTAAACCGTAAACCCTAGACCCTTAACCCTAAACCCGAAACCGTAAGCCCTATGCCCTAAACCCTAAACCCTTAACCCTAACCCTTAACCCTAAATCCTAAACCTAAAACCCAAAACCTTAAACCCTAAAGCCTAACCCTAAACCCTAAACCCTAAACCCTAAACCCTAAGTCCTAAACCCCAAACCCTAACCGTAGACCCTAAGCCCTAATTGCTAACCCAAACTGTAAACCAAAAACCCCAAACCCTAAACCCTAAACCTTAAACCCTAAACGTTAAACCTAAACTCTAGACCCTAAACCCAAGCCTAAGCCTAAAGCCTAACCCGAAACCCTAACCCTAAACTCCTAGCCCCTAAATCCTAAACGCTAGACCCTAACCCTAAACCCTAAACCCTAAACCTTAAAGTCTAACCCTAGACCCTAAGCCTAAAGCCTAAAGCATAAAGCCTAAACCCTAAACCTTAAACTCCATACCCTAGAGCCTAAAGCCTAAAGCCTAAAACCTAAAGCCTAAACCCTAGACCCTAAACCCTAAACCCCTAAATGCTAACCCTAAACCCTAAACCCAACCGATAAACCTTACACCCAAAACACTAGACCTTAAACCCAAACCTAAACCTTAAACACTAAACCCTAAATGCTAAACCCTAAACCCTAAACCCAAAACCCCTAAACCCTACACCCTAAACACTAGACCTTAAACCCAAAACCTAAACCTTAAACCCTAAACCCTAAACCCTACCCTGAACCCCTAAATCGTAACTTAAACAATAAACCTAAACCCTAGACCCTAAATGTTAGATCCTAGACCCTAAACCCTAACCCTAGACCCTAGCGGTAGAGCATAAACTGTTGACCCTAACCCTAGACCGTAAACCCGAACCCCCCTAAGCCCTAAACCCAAAAACCCTAAACCCAAAACCCCAAAACATAAACCCTTAACCCTAAACACTAAAACCCTAGACCCTAAACCATAAACCCTAGACCCTAAGCCATAAACCCCAAAACCTAAACCTTTACCCTGAACCCTAAATCCTAAACCTTAATCCCTAAACCCTAACCCTAAACCCTGTGCCCTAAACCTTAAACCCTAGACCCTAGAAATAAACCGTAAACCCTAAACCCTAGACCTTAGCCCCTAAACTCTATAACCGATACCCTAAATACTAGACCCTAATTCCTAAACCCCAGACTCGAAACCCTAAACATTAATCCCTAAGCCCTAAACACTAAACCCTGAACCATAAACCCTAAACCCTAGACCCTAACCCTTACCCCAAAGCCTAGACCTTAAAGGCTAAACCTAAGCCCTGAACCCAAATCTGTAGACCCTAAACCCTGTGCCCTAAACCTAAACCCTAAACCCTATACATTAAACCGTAAACCGTAAACTCCAAAACTCTAAACCCTAAACCCTAAAACTGAGACCCTAAATACTAGCCCTAAACCCTAAAACCCAGACCCGAAACCCTAAACCTTAAACCCTAAGCCTAAACCCTAAACCCTGAACCATAAACCCTAAACCCTAGACCCTAAATGCTAAACCTAAGCCCTAAACCCAAATCTATAAACCCTAAACCCTAAACCATAACCCTGAACCCTATGTCCTAAACCCTAAACCATAAACCCTAGACCCTAGACCTTAAACCCTAAACGATAACCCTAAGCCATAAACCCAAACCCTAAACCCTAAACCCCAAAACATAAACTCTAAACCCTAAACCCTAAACCATAGACCCTAGACACTAAACCATCAACCCCAAAACCTAAACCTTAACCCTGAACCCTAAATCCTGAACCTTAATCCATAAGCACTAAACCCTAAACCAAAAACTCTCAACCCTATACCCTAAACTCTAAACCCAGACCCTAAACCCTAAACCGTAGGCCCAAAACCCTAAATCCTAACCCTAGAGCCTAGACATTGAAACCGTAACCGTAAACCCTAAACACCAAATCTCTGAACCCTAAACCCTAAACCCTAGCCCTTAAACCCTAGACCCGAAACCCTAAACATGGACCCTAACCCCTAAACCCTAGACCCGAAACTCTAAACCTAAACCCTAAGCCCTAAACCCTGAACCTTAAACCCTAAACCCTAAACCTGAACCCTAAACCCTGAACACAAGACTCTAAACCCTAACCCTAATCCCTAGACCATAAATACTAAACCCTAAGCCCTAAACCTAAATCCCTAGACCCGAAACCCTAAACCCTAAATCCTAAACCCAAAACCCTAAACCCTAAACCCTAAACCCTAAACCCTAGACCCTAGACCCTAAATCGTAGACCCTAAACCTAAACCCTAGACCATAAACTCGAAACCCTAAACCATAAACCCTAAACCCTAATCCATAAACCACTACAAGAAAATAACTAATTAGACACGGACTTTAGAGACGGATTCGTGTCCGTGTCTGATCCGTGTCTAATTCGTGCCTGGTCCGTCTCAAAATGAGCTAAAAAATGAATGAAAAAATTTCTTTGAATTTAGAGACGGAATCAGAGACGGACTGTCCCCCCAATAAATCCGTGTCTATTCCGTCTCTAATTCGTGTGTAAATATGGCGGCAATTTGTTTGCAAATTTGGCGCGTTTTTTTTTTCTATTTTTTTAATTAGAGACGAGTTTGGGAGGGCCAGCTGTCCGTCTCTAATTCGTTCACATATTCCTACAATACGGAGACGGAGTAGAGACGGATTTGGTCCGTCTCAAACGCCGTCTATGGTTTCAATGTTAGAGACGGAATGATGCGTGCCAAATCCGTCTCTAAAGTTTTAGTTCTTAAAATAAACGACTGCGTTTAGCTATCGTTTAAAAGCTAAACCTAGGGTTTTTGGGAAGTAATTCCGTTCTCCATCGTGTCTCACTCTCGTCCCAGAACAGCACGCGTCTCCTTTGCCTCTCCGTCGTCGACTCGCCGTTGCGTCTCGGTTGCCGATTGCCGTCTGTCCGTCGCCGTCTCCGTGGGGTCTCCCACTCACAAACGCACACTTAGCCGTCTGTCCGTCGCCGTCGCCGTCTCCATGGGGTCTCCCACTCACGAACGCACATCTCTGCTCGCGATCGTCTTGTCGTTTCTATTTCAGAGGTTCACGATTCTGGTTCTCGAATCCGCTTCCTTCTGTTCTTCTATAGTAATTTTAGTTTATGTTTTCAATTAATTTCATCAGCTTTTTATATTCATATTAGTTTCTGTTCTTCCTTCTGGTTCTCGTCTTGACGCATGATTTTGGCCTGTACCTAATCGCACACGTTTTAAGTATATATTATCATATTAAATTATTGATATTGAGAGGACAGTAAAAGTGAAGAAATAGCTATTTACACCAAACCAAACAAAAGAATGGCCTAAAAGAGGATTAAGTATTAAGTATTACTAGAGATCATATAATCAAGTGCGACGAGGTCCATAACAGAAAGGGTTGGGTTTGAAGTAGTGGCCAGAGTTGAGTCTCAGCGTCTAAAGTTGGTTTCGATTAGGAAACTCAAGCCCGTTAAGTTATCGGACTTGGACATCTTGAAGCCCAATAAGTCCTTTTCCAATATGTATACGAATGATCAAGCGCTACGTTTGCCACTTTTGAGAAAACAATGGATTTGTGCATCTGTGATGTGATGAGAAAAGAAGGATTTGTGCATTTGTGATGAATACTTTTGTATTGTATTGTATTGTATGAATCATGTCATATATATATATATATTCATAGGATATAATTATTATTATTATTATGTGATATATATGAAAATGGATACTGGGGCCTGAGATGATTTGCACTTTAATTATAGCATTTAACTTTTTGGCCTTTTGAGTGAGGCATCATTACATGGTTACATGTAGCTTATCTCTTTGTAGATAAATTCCACTTATTTGGTGGGGCAGGATACGATGGAGAAACGCTTAAAGTGGCAGGAAATGCATTATAGATCAAACTTTAGTTGGTGAGGGAGAGTGTGATTGGTCTATGATGCATCATCAGAGAATTAGGGCTTTTTGAGTGCTGATCATGAAACCTTTGAAAAATGATGATGGCCATTAATTGTTATTAAGCTTTGGTTTGAAAAGTGGATTAATAGGACAAATAAATTATATATAAATTCGAATTTGTATAAATCATACACTCCCATAAATATAATTATATTGATGGTTATTAAACAAATTAATTATATTATTTCAATTTTCTCTATCAATTAAAAATGGGTTGTGTATTCCATAAATCCCATACACTACTCCCATTTCTCCCACACTCAGAACTTAGTAGCTATAATTTCCATCCATCACCATTGGCATTGATGAAAGAAAGAATTAATTGAATTATTATACAATGAATGCTCCATTGCCCTGCTTTCTTCTTTTCCACCATAAAGTGCTTATCTTTATTTAATAATCTTCAATTAATTCCTACTTTATAGGAATAATTATATATAGAAAGCACTGCGCAGAAACTATCTTAACTGCAATTAGAAGAAGAGTACAAACCCATTGCTTACTTACAGGTACACTCTATGAATACACTCTATGAATTGAAGAAAGGCTTTGATTTTTTTTACTTGGTTTAATTTACTTAAAGATTATAGATTTTGATCCACTTTAGGGCCCTAACTACTAACTAGTGTGCTAATAAGCTGGTATATATGACTATTTCTTCTTTAGGTATGGATGCTTGGCTTAATTAATAAAATAGCCTATGTGTTATGTCCAGAAAACAAGCTAGCTTATGTGTTTCTTTTTGGGTTAATAAAGTATTCAAATATATAAAGCCCAATAGTTGATATTCTTGGCTTTATTTATGGGCCTAAATAAACATGGGTAGTACTAGTAACTTTGTACCCAAGTGCTAAAATGTTAATCATTTAATATTTGGGCCTTATATGCACACTAAAGGAAGAACATAACTAAAACTAAATTCAATGGGGATATATGTAGTTGTCATCTTTTCTGTCTTTCCCTTTTGTCTATTCCTCCTCATTCGTATTGCTACTTCTAAATTCCATTTTTATTTTAATTCTTAAATCAAATTTAAACATAAAAAGCGTCAACCACTTAATAACTATAAATATTGTTTTTATTTGGGGGTTTTTAAACTTTATAGTAAGCTGAAATTTTGCGCCTATATTGTTTTTCTTTCTCTTCACATTATATTCTTTCATCTTTAATCATGTGTTTTCAACTACTTCTTTGACGATTATTTGTGCATTTAGGTGTACCTACTCTTCGCGGCGGTTGGAGTTGTTGTTTTAGGCTTGGTTACTACAAGGCAAGAATTGCAAGCCTACTTGGATTGAGTTTAAGTTTTCTTCTTTGATTGATTTTCAGGTATTATAGCAATCCATTTGCTTACTTTTATTTGATTAACAAGGCCTGATGTGTATGTTTTAAGGTGTTGCTAGTATGCTATGAGTTTTTTTTTAAAAATCTAGTATGCTATGAGTTGAATTGCTTTTATAATTGAATTAATGAGTAATTGCCCTAAAAAAAATGGTAGGATGTCATTGTTTTTTAGTACTGATTTTTGTACTTGAAGACATGAAATTAAATGTTCAATGTTTATTAAAAAAATGGTAGGATGCTGTTTTTAGTTCTTATTTTTGGCTTTTTCTCCGTCTTGAAATTCTTTTTGGGTTCCTTCTCTATTTGGAACCCTTCTTGAAGTGTCTAAAATGGTGTTCTAAAGGAAGTTGTAACAAAACTTCATCAATTCTTAGGAACAAAGTATGGATTTGCGTGAATCTCGACAATGGATGTACAACATAGTGCTTCCTGGTCGAGTTGGTTTTACTGCTGAATTCATGAATGGTGTGGAGGAGTTTCTTGCCCATGCTTGTCAATTGGAAATCTTTGTGAACAATGGAAAGATTAGATGTCCTTGTACGAAGTGTAAAAATAAGAAAATTGTCATTGTTGATATGGTTAAGGAGCACCTGTATAGGAATGGATTTAAGGACGACTATTTTCATTGGACCTCTCACGGGAAGAGTTGCGAGGAGCCCCTCAGTTGACCATGCCACCATTACATGACCAATTTGATGGTCATGGAGATTATGGGGAACAATCTAATCGGTTCGAGACGATGGTGCTAGATGCAGCAGGGCCAAACTTTCAACCTAATGCTGTGCCAAACTTTCAACCTAATGTAGAGGAGCCACCGAATCCTGATGCTCGAGGTTTCTATGATATGCTTTCTGCTGCACAAGCTCCTTTGTGGGATGGGTGTTCTAATCACTCTGAACTATCGGCAGCAATTAGATTGCTAAGCATCAAGGCTGACTACAACTTGCCAGAGCGGTGCGTTAATGAGATCTTGCAGTGGTCAAAAGAGATAATGCCACAAGATAATCGAATGCCTAAAGATCTGTATAGGACAAAAAAATTGGTGTCAAAATTAGGGCTAGGTTATGAGAAAATTGATTGTTGTCCTAATGGATGTATGATATATTACAAAGATGACTTGAATGAAACCCAATGCAAGTTTTGTGGGTGTGCTAGGTACAAGGTAAGAAGAGGCAGTCATGGACGATTCAAGAATGTGGCAAATAAGCAGATGCGGTACTTACCATTGACGCCTAGGCTTCAGAGATTATTCACTTCATCTAGGACAACTGCAGAAATGAGGTGGCATCATAATAATCGTCGAGATCCAGGTGTGTTATCTCACCCATCCGATGGAGAGGCATGGAAGAAGTTTGATGAAACTTACCCTGAGTTTGCATTAGATCCACGAAATGTAAGGCTTGGTCTCTGTGCTGACGGCTTTACTCCCTATGGACAATCTGGAAAAAACTACTCTTATTGGCCTGTCATTGTCACGCCATATAATCTTCCGCCATGGATGTGCATGAAACAAGAGTATATGTTTTTATCATTGATTATCCCTGGCCCTAAAAATCCAAAAGGTAACATAGATGTTTACTTGCAACCTTTAATCGATGAACTAAAACTGTTATGGGACGAGGGTGTCCAGACATATGATAGTTCATTAAAACAGAACTTTCAAATGCGGGCAGCACTTATGTGGACTATTAATGACTTTCCAGCGTATGGCATGTTGTCAGGTTGGATGACTGCTGGTAAATTGTCATGCCCTGTTTGTATGGAGGAGTCGAAGGCATTCATTCTCAAGAATGGAAAAGGACATCATTCTTTGATTGTCATCGCCAGTTCCTGCCTGAGGATCATCAATATAGGAGAAATAAGACTTCCTTTAAAAAAAATAGAGTTGAGCAATCGCCACGACCTGAGAGATTAAATGGTACCCAGGTTTGGGAAAGAGTGTCTAATCTTCCCAAGGTTACTGAGCATGGGTCTTTGCCCGACATAGATGGGTATTGTCGTAAACACAATTGGACAAAGCAGAGTATATTTTGGGAGTTACCTTACTGGGAAACTAATTTGATTCGACATAACTTAGATGTCATGCACATTGAGAAGAACGTATTTGACAATGTATTTCACACTGTGATGGACACAAAGGGTAAAACAAAAGACAATGAAAAATCAAGAATGGACATCAAAGAGTATTGTCGACGTAGAGAATTAGAATTAGTGGATCGCAATGGTAAACTTTTCAAACCCAAGGCACATTATGCGTTAAACGTAGATCAAAAGCGTGCTGTTTGTGAATGGGTAAAGAATCTAAAGCTCCCTGATGGCTATGCTTCTAATTTAGCACGATGCGTTGACCTTAAGGAAGCCAAGTTGCATGGGCTAAAGAGCCATGACTGTCACGTTTTCATGGAGCGTTTACATCCAATTTCTTTTAAATCTCTTCCGGAAGTTGTTTGGAATTCTCTGACTGAGCTTAGTCAATTTTTCAGAGATATTTGCTCAACTACCTCGCAAGAGGATCAATTGAAATTGTTGGAAGAAAATACCATTTATTGACCATTTATTGAAACTTGCAGCTTTCACCCTGTAATTGATTCCATAAGAGAGATAACAACTGTTATTGAAGGGAAATTTGAGAGGCCATACGACAATTGGACGAAATACCACCTGAAGTCCAAAACATGTGGTTTGGGGAATGGGCGGTTAGTTTCACTCTACTTATTATATTGTTTTGATTTCTAAAATTTGAATAAAAATTATCTTTTACCAATGTATTCACTTATATATGCAGAAAAAGTACAAATGGCTCCCACATTTTGAAAGGCAAATAAGGGAAAATTGGAGCATCAAGCTAAAGAGCGACTCAAGGCTTTAATGTGTAGGATACGGGCTAATATGGAAAAAGGTAAGCCACGGCCTCAATGGATTCCCGAAAATGTATTTGAAGAATTAAAGGCTGAATGGCAAACTGAGGCTTTCAAAGCAAAGCGAGAGCAAGCAAAGAAGAATCGAGCATCTGCGAAAGGTGGGACATTACATAGCTGCGGCTCAATTCCCGTATCAGAGCACAAAAGAAGGCTGGTAAAAGTTTATTTTCCTAACAATGGTGTACTTATTTACTTTTACTTCTTGTTTGATTGATAGTTGACTTGTCATGTTTGTAATAATAATAGAAGGAGGAATTAGGGAAGGAGCCAACTCTGTTCGAGTTATTTAAGCGCACGCACAAAAGGAAGGGTAATGGAGAGTTTGTTGACAAGAGGGCTGCCGATGCTTGTGTAAGTATTATTCTTCACTACCTGTTTCTTGAAATTTGAGTTGATAAGTGGTTAGAAAGCTGGTTTAGACAGTTTTTATTTTTTCAATGTGAGATTGTTGTTGTTTCCTACTTCATAATATGATTGAATATGCTTATGTGTTTTGCTGTGGTTTTGATGAGTTAAATATGGAGGGTTTGTGTTGTTGTTTCAAGTACTGTTTATGTGACAAAGAGCTTAAGTGTTGAATTTTCTTCCTGGCTCACTTGTCTCACCTGGAACCTTGTTCTAATGTGTTTAAAAGGTGTGCTGAAGTGTTGTTTAAAGAACAAGTTGTTTAGCTTTAAAACCTCATTTTAAAGTGTAAAAATGTTGCTTGGAGTGTTGTTATGGGTGTCATACACTGTCTTTGTTTTATTAGGCTTATTTTTGGTATTATAGTGTACATAACTGTATTCAATAATGAAAATCATAATTCTGTTTCTACTACCTCTGTTTATTTCTCTTATTATATGTAACCATCTCTCATGAAATCTTTAAGCATAAAAGGAATGTTTCTACAAAAAAGAAAGTTCATTTTTACTAAAGACCAGTGTGTCTAACACAATATTACTTCTAAAAGAAATTTGACTGAACATGATCAGTTTTATTTGTGATTAAGCATAGTAAAATGAAGTAAAATCAAGAAAAGTATTTTATTTGACACATTCATCTTTAGTAAAATAACTAAATGAAGTTGTGAGTGATATGTACAGGTAAAGATTCTTATTGTTTTCATGTCTTGCAATTAACCTACCTACTTTCATGTCTGTAATGTTTCGGGAGTTTTATGAAAATACAAAAAGTTTATTTGAAAATACAAATGAGGTAAAACTTTACCTACAACACTTTTCGTCTACTGAGCTTTCATGTTGATGATTTCTATATGGGAATGGGATTATGGGATCGATGTGGTCAAATAACTCATAAATAACCTCTTCAATTGTATATATATGTTTCAGGCCAAAACAAAAATAAAAGTATATACATGTGAATGATCGCCATAGCCAGTAATACTCTCGAATAAATGTTTTGAGAGACAACGTAACTCCTTACCAAATATGAAATATCTTATCATTTCTAAGGTTTTTGATGCATATCTCTTATTAATGGGTTGTTGATTTAACCATTAGAAGTGCATCTCGCTTGCATTTACTGCAAATTTCTTACTATTGGACCAGCTCTTTAGTTTAAGGAGCAGCATCAATAAAAGCTTTACGTGATTTTAGCTTTATGATATGTACTTGTATTCTCTTACATGTTTGTTTTATATGACATTTCCTCATCCATTTGCAGGAAGAATATAGTAGAATTAAGTCACTAAAAGCTTCTGAAGCATCGGCCAATGGCATTGATGCAATATCTCAAGAGGAAGATAATGCCATTTGGTTAGAAGTTGTGGGTGGAAAGAACAAGAAAGGGCGTGTTTTTGGTGTAGGATCAGAAGCACCTGATATTGGTAGCATATCTGTTGAGATGTCTAGTGGACCTGAGTCATGGCTTCATCCTCAATTCCAAGCTGAGTTAGATCGATGCTTGGCAAAGCAAGCTGAGGAGCATCAAGCTGTAACTGATGTTTTAAAACAAAAAGTTGAGGAGCAATCACAAATCATAACAGCTTATAATGATAAATTTGCAGAGCATGACCGTTTGATTGGTCAATTGTTTTATCAGTTACAAGTTGAACGCACTACCAAGAGGAATGTAGGATCAGAAGCACAGCAGTCAACTCCTTCACCTTCACCTTAGTTAGTTAGAGACTTGGGATGTTTTTTTCTATTTGCCATGAAACTTATGAAATTATGTATTACTTTTAACTATTGTTACAAATATGTGGTATTTTACTATTGTTATGAGTATTAAAAATATGGATTTTATTATGTTTGTATGAAACTTGTGCCTTTATTAGGTATTAATAGCAAATTATACGTGAAAATTGAATCAATTTAGGACAAATTAGAAATGAAATAAACATATCAATCAGAGACAGATTTGAGACGGAAATTTTATTTCCGTCTCTAAAAATAGTTCCAAAAATGGGTTTAGAGACGGATTAGGCGTCTGTAACCTACTTTAGAGACGGATCAGAGACCGACCACTTAGAGACGGATCAGAGACGGATCAGAGACCGACCACTTAGAGACGGATCAGAGACGGATCAGAGACGGACTAATTATTTTCCGTCTCAGATTCGTCTCAAACGGCAGTCTCAAAAAATTTGAATCTAGACACGGATCAGAGACGGCTTATTAGACACGGATCAGAGACGGACACGTTAGAGACGGATCAGAGACGGACATTTTAGAGACGGATCAGAGACGGACTTAATAATTTCCGTCTCTGTTCCATCTCTTCTCCGTCTCCAAAAATGTCTCAAAAATTTAGTTTAGAGACGGATTAGACACGGAATTCATGGTTTCCGTCTCTGATCCGTCTCTAAATCAACACCATACGAGGTAGATTAGAGACGGACTTTATTGTATTAGACCGGACTATCCGTGTGCAATTTGACACGGACTGAAGAATCCGTCTCTGAAGTTCAGGAACCAATTTTT
>JAAIUW010000368.1:0-25517 GCA_014851425.1 Senna tora | reverse complement strand
GTTTAGGATATAGGGTTCAGGGGTAGGGTTTAGTGTTTATTGTTTAGGGTTTAGGGTTTAGGTTTTAGGGTTTAGGGTTTAGGGTTTAGGGTATAGTGTTTAGGTTTTAGGGTTTAGGGTTTAGGGTTTTGGGGTTTAAGGTTTAGGGTTTATGGTCTAGGGTCTAGGGTCAAGGGTTTAGAGTTTAGGGTTTAGGACATAGGGTTTAGGGTTTAGGGTTTAGTGGTTAGTGTCTAGTGTCTAGAGTTTAGGGTTTAGGGTCTAGGGGTTAGGGTTTTGGGTTTTGCATTTTGTGGTTTATGGTCTAGGGTTTAACGTTTAGGGTTTACGGTTTAGGTTTTAGAATTTAGTGGCTAGGGTTTAGGGTTTAGGCTCTAAGGTCTAGGGTCTAGGTTTTAGGGGTTAGGGATTAGGGTTTAGGGTTGAGGGTTTAGTGGTAGGGTTTGGGATTTAGGGTTCAGGGGTAGGGTTTAGGGTTTATTGTTTAGGGATTAGGGTTTAGGTTTTAGGGTTTAGTGATTAGAGTCTAGGGTTTAGAGTCTAGGGTTTAGGTTTTAGGTTTTAGGGTTTAGGTTTTGGTGTTTAGGGTCTAGGGTCTAGGGTCTAGGGTCTAGGGTTTATGATTTAGGGTTTAGGTTTTATGGTTTAGGGTTTAGGGTTTAGGGTTGAAAATCTAGGGTATAGGGTTTAGGCTTTAGGGTCTAGGGTCTTGGATTTAGGGTTTAGGGTTTAGGAAATTGGTTTTTGTTTTTAGGGTTTAGGCTTTAAAGTTTAGGGTTTAGGGTTTAGGATTTTTGGGTATAGGGTTTAGGTTTAGCGTTTAGGGTCTAGGGTCTAGGGTTTAGAGTTTAGGGTTGAGGCTTTAGGTTTTAGGGTTTTATGGTTTAGGGTTTAGGATCTAGGGTATAGGGTTTAGGATCTAGGGTCTAGGGTCTAGGATTTAGGGTTTAGGGTTTAGGAAATAGGTTTTTGGTTTTATGGTTTAGGCTTTATAGTGTTGGGTTTTGGGATTAGGGTTTAGGATTTAGGTTTTAGAGTTTAGGGTCTAGGATTTAGGGTCTGAGGTCTAGGGTTTAGGGTTTAGGGTTGAGGCTTTAGGTTTTAGGTTTTAGGGTTTAGGGTTTAGGGATTAGGGTTTATGATTTAGGGTTTAGGTTTTATGGTTAAGGGTTTAGGGTTTAGGGTTTAGGATCGAGGGTATATCGTTTAAGCTCTAGGGTCTAGGATTTAAGGTTTAGGGTCTAGGGTTTAGGAAATAGGTTCTTGGTTTTATGGTTTAGGCTTTAGAGTTTAGGGATTTGGGTTTAGGGTTTAGGTATTACGGCTTAGGGTTTCCTGATTTTGGGTTTGGGGTTTGGGATCTGGGGTGTAGGGTTTAGGTTTTGGGGCCTAGGGTCTATGGGTTAGGGTTTAGAGTCTAGGGTTTAGAACTTAGGGTCTACGGTTTAGGGATTAGGGTCTAGGGTCTTGGGTCTAGTGTTTAGGGTTTAGGGTCTAGGGTTTAGGTTTTAGGGTTTAGGGTATAGGGTTTAGGGTCTTGGGTCTAGTGTTTAGGGTTTAGGGTCTAGGGTTTAGGGTATAGGGTTTAGGGTTTGGGGTTTGGGATCTAGGGCGTAGGGTTTAGGTTTTGGGGCCTAGGTTCTAAGGTTTATGGTTTAGGGTCTAGGGTTTTGCATTTAGGTTCTAAGGTTTATGGTTTTAGGGTTTTTTGTTTAGGATTTAAGGTTTAGGGTTAGGGTTTAGGGTTTAGGGTTTAGGGTTTAGGGTTTAGGGTTTAGGATTTAGGGTTTAAGGTTTAGGGTTTTGGATTTAGGGTCTAAGGTTTATGGTTTAAGGTTTAGGGTTCAGGGATTAGGGTTTAGCGTCTATGGTCTAGGGTTTAGGGTTTAGGGTCTAAGGTTTAGGGTTCAGGATTTAGGGCATAGGGTTTAGGGTTTATGATTTGGGGTTTACGATTTAGGGCTTAGCATTTAGGGTTTAGGGTTTAGGGTCTAGAGTCTAGGGTTTAAGGTTTACGGTTTACGGTTTACGGTTTATGGTCTAGGGTTTATGGTTTAGGGTTTAGAGTTTAGTGTCTAGGGTTTAGAGTCTAGGGTCTGGGGTTTAGGGATTATGGTCTACAGTTTAGAGTTTAGGGTATAGGGTTTATGGTTTATGGTTTAGCGTTTAGGGTTTAGGATATAGGGTGCAGGGGTAGGGTTTAGGGTTTATTGTTTAGGGTTTAGGGTTTAGGGTTTAAGGTTTAGGGTTTAGGGTCTAGGGTTTAGGGTTTAGGGTTTAGGGGTTAGGGTTTTGGGGTTTAGGGTTTAGGGTTTAGGGTTTAGGGTCTAGGGTCAAGGGTTTAGAGTTTAGGGTTTAGGACATAGGGTTTAGGGTTTAGGGTTTAGTGTTTAGTGTCTAGTGTCTAGAGTTTAGGGTTTAGGGTCTAGGGGTTAGGGTTTTGGGTTTTGCGTTTTGTGGTTTATGGTCTAGGGTTTAACGTTTAGGGTTTAGGGTTTAGGTTTTTGAATTTAGTGGCTAGGGTTTGGGGTCTAGGGTCTAGGGTTTAGGGTCTAGGGTTTAGAGATTAGGGTCTAGGGTTTAGGGTTTAGGGTTTATGGTTTAAGGTTTAGGATTTAGGGTTCAGGGGTAGGGTTTAGTGTTTATTGTTTAGGGTTTAGGGTTTAGGGTTTAGGGTTTAGTGTTTAGGGTCTAGGGTTTAGAGTCTAGGGTTTAGGTTTTAGGGATTAGGGTTTAGGTTTTAGCGTTTAGGGTCTAAGGTTTAGGATCTAGGGTCTAGGGTTTATGATTTAGGGTTTAGGTTTTATGGTTTATGGTTTAGGGTTTAGGGTTGAAAATCTAGGGTATAGGGTTTAGGCTTTAGGGTCTAGGTTCTAGGATTTACGGTGTAGGGTTTAGGAAATAGATTTTTGGTTTTAGGGTTTAGGCTTTAGAGTTTAGGATTTAGGGTTTAGGATTTTTGGGTTTGGGGTTTAGGTTTAGCATTTAGGGTCTAGGGTCTAGGGTTTAGAGTTTAGGGTTGAGGCTTTAGGTTTTAGGGTTTAGGATCTAGGGTATAGGGTTTAGGATCTAGGGTCTAGGGTCTAGGATTTAGGGTTTAGGAAATAGGTTTTTGGTTTTATGGTTTAGGCTTTATAGTGTTGGGTTTTGGGATTAGGGTTTAGGATTTAGGTTTTAGCGTTTAAGGTCTAAGGTCTAGGGTTTAGGGTCTAGGGTCTAGGGTCTAGGCTTTAGGTTTGAGGCTTTAGGTTTTAGGGTTTAGGGTTTATGGTTTATGATTTAGGGTTTAGGTTTTATGGTTTAGGGTTTAGGGTTTTTGGTGTAGGATCTAGGGCATAGGGTTTAGGCTCTAGGGTCTAGGATTTAAGGTTTAGGGTTTAGGGTTTAGGAAATAGATTTTTGGTTTTAGGGTTTAGGCTTTAGAGGTTAGGGATTTGGGTTTAGGGTTTACGTATTACGGTTTAGGGTTTCCTGGTTTTGGTTTGGGGTTTGGGATCTAGGGTGTAGGGTTTAGGTTTTGGGGCCTAGGGTCTATGGGTTAGGGTTTAGAGTCTAGGGTTTAGAACTTAGGGTCTACGGTTTAGGGATTAGGGTCTAGGGTCTTGGGTCTAGTGTTTAGGGTTTAGGGTCTAGGGTTTAGGTTTTAGGGTTTAGGGTATAGGGTTTAGGGTTTGGGGTTTGGGATCTAGGGCGTAGGGTTTAGGTTTTGGGGCCTAGGTTCTAAGGTTTATGGTTTAGGGTCTAGGGTTTTGCATTTAGGTTCTAAGGTTTATGGTTTTAGGGTTTTTTGTTTAGGGTTTAGGGTTTAGGTTTTGGGTTTTAGGTCTAGGGTTTAGGGTTTAGGGTTTAGGGTTTAGGGTTTAGGGTCTAGGGTTTAGGGTTTAGGGTCTAGGGTCTAGGGTTTAGGGTCTAGGGTCTAGGGTTTAGGGTTTAGGGTTTATGGGTTTTTGGTCTAGGGTTTAGAGTTTAGGGTTTAGGGTCTAGGGTTTAGGGTTTCGAGTTTACGATTTAGGGTTTAGGGTTTAGGGTTTAGGGTTTAAGGTTTAGGGTTTAGGATTTAGGGTTTAGGGTTTAGGGTTTAGGGTTTAGGATTTGGGGTTTGGGATCTAGGGTGTAGGGTTTAGGTTTTGAGCCCAAGGGTATATGGTTTATGGTTTAGGGTCTAGGGTTTAGCATTTAAGGTCTAGGGTTTAGGGTTTAGGGTTTAGGGTTTTAGGGTTTAGGGTTTAAGGTTTAGGATTTAGGGTGTAGGGTTAGGTTTTTAGGGTTTAGGGTTTAAGGTTTAGGGTTTATGTTTTAGGGTTTAGTGTCTAGGGTTTAGAGTTTCGGGTTTGGGATCTAGGGTGTAGGGTTTAGGTTTGGGGGCCTAGGGTCTAAGGTTTAGAGTTTAGGGTCTAGGGTTTAGTGTTTAGTGTCTAGGGTCTAGGGTCTATGGTTTAGGGTTTAGGGTTTTTGTATTTAGTATTTAGGGTTTAGGGTCTAGGGTCTAAGGTTTAAGGTTTAGGGTTTACTGTTTAGGGTTTCGGGCTTACGGTTTAGGGTTTAGGGTATAGGGTGTAGGGTTCAGGGTTTAAGGCATAGGGTTTAGGGTTTAGGGTTTAGGGTTTAGGGTTTCAGGTCTAGGGTTTAGGGTTTAGGGTTTAGGGTTTAGGATTTAGGGTTTTGGGTTTATGATTTAGGGTTTAGAGGTTTAGGGTTTGGGTTTAGGGTATAGGGTTTAAGGTTCAGGGTTTTAGGGTTTAGGGTCTATGATTTACGGTTTAGGGTCTAGGGTTTGGGGTTTAGGTTTTGGGTTTAGGGTTTAGGGTTTAGGGTTTATGGTTTTAGGGTTTAGGGTCTAGGGTTTAGGGTTTAGGCTCTAGGGTCTATTTTTAGGCACTAGGGTTTAGGCTCTAGGGTCTAGGGTATAGGGATTGGGGTTTGGGGTTTTATGGTTTAAGGCTAGGGTTAGCATTTAGGGGGTTTAGGGTTTTATGGTTTAAGGTTACAAGATTAGGGTTTAGGGTCTAGGGTTTAGGGTTTATGTTTAGGGTCTAGGGTTTAGGGTTTGAGGTTTAAGGTCTAGGGTTTTGGGTCTAGGGTCTAGGGACTAGTGTTTATGGTCTAGGGTTTAGGACATAGGATTGAGGGTTCAGGGTTTAAGGTTTCGGGTCTAGGGTTTATGGTTCAGGGTTTTGGGTTTAAGGCGTAGGGTTTAGGGTCTGGAGTTTAGGGTTTAGGGTTTAGGTTTTTGGGTTTGTGGTTTTCGGTTTAGGGTTTGGGGTTTAGGATTTAGGGTCTAGTGTCTAGGGTTTCGGGTTTAGGGTTTAGGGTTTGAGTTCTAGGGTTTAGGTTTTAGGGTTTTGGGTTTAGTGTTTTGGTTTTAAGGTTTAGGATTTAGGGTTTAGGGTCTAGGGTCTAAGGTTTATGGTTTAGGATTTAGGGTCTAGAGTTTAGGGTTTCCAGTTAAGGGTTTAGGGTTTAAGGTCTAGGGTTTAGTTTTAGGGTTTTGGGTTTTGAGTTTAGGTTTTAGGGTTTTGGGTTTAGGGATTAGAGTCTAGGGTCTCGGGCCTAGGGACTAGGTTTTAGAGTCTATGGTTTAGGGTTTAGGGTTTGGGATCTAGGGTGTAGGGTTTTGGTTTTTGGGCCTATTGTCTAAGGTTTAGAGTTTAGGGTCTACAGTCTACGGTCTAGGGTTTAGGGTTTAGGTTCTAAGGTTTAGGTTTTAGGGTTTAGTGACTAGAGTTTAGGGTCTAGGGTTTATCGTTTAGGGTCTAGGGTTTAGGGTTTAGGGTTTAGGGTTTTATGGTTTAGGGTTTAAGGTTTAAGATTTAATGTTTAGGGTTAGGGTTTAGGGTTTAGGGTTTATTGTTTAGGGTTTATGGTTTAGGGTTTAGAGTTTAGGGTCTAGGGTCTAAGGTTTAGGGTTTAGGTTTTAGGGTTTAGGGTTTAGGGTTTAGGGTTTTTTGTATTTAAGATTTAGGGTTTAGGGTCTAGGGTCTAGGGTTTATTGTTTAGGGCTTAGGGTTTATGGTTTACGGTTTGGGGTCTATGGTTTAGTGTTTCGGGTCAGGGTTTAGGATTTACAGCTTAGGGTTTAGGTTTAGGGTTTAAGGTTTAGGATTTAAGGTCTAGTGTTTAGGGTTTAGGGTTTAGGTTTTAGTGTTTAGGGCCTAGGTTCTAGGGTCTAGGGTCTAAGGTCTAGGGTTTACGGTCTAGGGTTTAGGATTTAAGTTTTAGGGTTTACTGTCTAGGGTTTAGGGTCTAGGGTTTTGGGTTTTGGGTTTAGGATCTAGAGTGTAGGGTTAGGTTTCGGGGTCTATAGTCTAAGGTTTAGGGTTTAGGGTCTAGGGTTTAGCATTTAGGGTCTATGGTTTAGGGTTTAGGGTATTAGGGTTTAGGGTCTAGGGTCTAGGGTTTAGGGTTTAGGGTTAGGGTTTAGGGTTTAGGGTTTAGAGTTTTGGGGTTTAGGGTATATGGTCTAGTGTTTAGGGTTTAAGGTCTAGGGTTTAGGGTTTAGGGTTTAGTGTTTAGGTTTTAGGGTTTTGGGTCTACAGTCTAGGGTCTAGGGTTTAGGATTTAGGGTCTATGGTTTAGGTTTTAGGGTCTAGTGTCTTGGGTTTAGGGTCCAAGGTTAAGGGTTTCGGTTTTGGGGCCTAAGGTCCAAGGTTAAGGGTTTAGGTTTTGGGGCCTAGGGTTTAGGGTTTAGGGTTTTGGGTTTAGGCCTTAGGCTTTAGCATTTAAGGTTTAGGGTTTAGGTTCTAGGGCTAGGGTTTAGGGTTTAGAACTTGGGGTTTACGGTTTAGGGTCTATGGTCTTGGGTCTTGGGTCTAGGGTTTAGGGTTTAGGATCTAGGGTTTAGGGTTTAGGGTTTAGTGTGTAGTGTGTAGGGTGTAGGGTTTAGGGTTTGGGGTTTGGGGTGTAGGGTGTAGGGTTTAGTTTTTAGGGTCTAGGGTCTAAGGATTAGGGTTTAGGGTCTAGGGTTCAGAGTTTAGGGTTTAGGGTTTAGGGTTTAGGGTTTAAGGTTTAGGGTTTTAGGGTTTAGGGTTTAGGATTTACGGTTTAGGGTTGAGTCTCTAGGGTTTAGGGTTTATGGTGTAAGGTTTAGGTTTTAGGGTTTAGTGTCTAGGGTTTAGGGTCTAGGGTTTAGGGTTTACGGTTGGGGATCTAGGGTGTAGGGTTTAGGTTTAGGGGCGTAGGGTCTAAGCTTTAGGGTTTAGGGTCTAGGGTTTAGTGTTTAGTGTTTAGGGTTTTAGGGTTTAAGGTTTTAGGTCTAGGATTTAGGGTTTAGGGCTAGGGTTTAGGGTTTTGGGTTTAATATTTAGGGTTGAGGGTTTCGGGTTTAGTGTTTAGGGTTTAATGTTTAGGGTCTAGGGTCTAGGGTCTATGGTTTAGGGTTTAGGGTTTTTGTATTAAGTATTTCGGGGTTAGGGTCTAGGGTTTAAGGTTTAGTGCTTAGGGTTTAGCGTTTAGGGTCTAGTGTTTAGGGTTTAGGGTTTAGGGTTAGGGTTTAGGGTTTAGGGGTTAGGTTCTAGGGTTTAGGGTTCAGGGTTTCGGGTTTCAAGTCTAGGGTTTAGGGTCTAGGGTTGAGGGTTCATGTTTTAGGGTTTAGAGTTTTGGGGTTTAGCGTTTAGGGTTTAGGGCTTATGGTTTTGGGTTTAGGGTTAAGGGTCTAGGGTTTAGGGTTTTGAGTTTGGGGTTTAGGGCCAAGTGTTTAGGATTTAGGGTTTAGGGCTTATGGTCTAGGGTTCAGGGTTTAGGGTCTAGGGTATAGGGTAAAGGGTTAGGGTTTAGGGTTTAGGGTTTAGGGCTAGGGTTTAGGGTTTAGTGTTTAGGCTCTAGGGTCTTGGGTCTAGGGTTTAGAGTTTAGGGTCTAAGGTTTAGGATTTTGTGTTTTGGGTTTAGGGTTTAGGGATTAGAGTTGGGTTTTAGGTTTTAGGGTCTATGGTTTAGGGTCTAGGGTCTAGGGTTTGGGTCTTGGGTTTAGGGTTTAAGGTTTAGAGTTTTGGGTTTTGGGTTTACGGTTTTAGGATTTAGGGTCTAGGATTTAGGGTTTAGGATCTAGCATCTAGGGTCTAGGGTTTAGGCTCTAGGGTTTAGGATCTAGGGTGTATACAGTTTATGGTTTAAGGCTAGGGTTAGGATTTAGGGTATTGGGTTTAGGGTTTTTGGGTTAAAGGTTTCAGGAGTAGGGTTTAGGGTCTAGGGTTTAGGGTTTATGGTCTAGGATCTAGGGTTTAGGGTCTAGCATTCAGGTATTAAGGTTTAGGATTTAGGGTTTAGGGTTTAGGGTTGAGTCTCTAGGGTTCATGGTTTAGGGTTTAGGGTTAATCTCTAGGGTTCAGGGTATAGGGTTTAGGGTTTAGGGTCTAGGGTTTAGGGCCTAGGGTTTAGTGTTTAGGCTCTAGGGTCTAGTCTCTAGGGTCTAGGGTTTAGGGTTTAGGGTTTAGGGTCTAGGGTCTAGGGTCTAGGGTTTAGGATTTAGGGTTTTGGGTTTAGAGTTTTGGGTCTTGGGTTTACGGTTTAGGGATTAGAGTTTAGGGTATTAGGCTTTAGGGTTTAGGCTTTATGGTTTAGGGTTTAGGTTTAGAGTCTAGGGTTTAGGGTTTGAGGTTTCTGGTCTAGTGTTTAAGGTCCAGGGGCTAGGGGCTAGGGTTTAGGACTCAGTGTTTAAGGCGTAGGGTTTAGGGTCTAGAGTTTACCGTTTAGGATTTAGGGTCTAGTGTTTAGGGTTTCAGGTTTAGGGTTTAGGGTTTAGGGTTTTGGGTTTATGGTTTTTGGTTTAGGGTTTGGGGTTTAGGATTTAGGGTCTAGTGTCTAGGGTTTCGGGTTTAGGGTTTAGTGTTTGAGGTCTAGGGTTTAGGTTTTAGGGTTTTGGGTTTGGTGTTTAGGTTTTAGGGTCTAGGGTCTAGGGTCTAGAGTTGAGGGTTTAGGATTTAGGGTCTAGAGTTTAGGGTTTCGAGTTTAGGGTTTAGAGTTTAAGGTCTAGGGTTTAGGTTTTAGGGTTTTGGGTTTTGAGTTTAGGTTTTAGGGTTTAGGGATTAGGGTCTAGGGTCTCGGGTCTTGGGACTAGGTTTTAGGGTTTAGGGTCTAGGGCTTAGGGTTTAGTTTCTAGTGTTTAGGGTCTAAGGTCTAGGGTGTAGCATTTAGGGTCTAGGGTTTAGGGTTTAGGGTTTTAGTGTTTAGGGTTTAAGGTCTAGGATTTAGGATTTAGGGTTAGGGTTTAGGGTTTCGGGTTTAGGGTTTGGAGTTTTGGGGTTTAGGGTTTAGGGTCTAGTGTTTAAGGTTTAGGGTTTCGGGTTTAAGGTCTAGGTTTTAGGGTTTTGGGTTTTCGGTTTAGTGTTTAGGTTTTAGGGTTTAGGGTTTTGGGTCTAGAGTCTAGGGTCTAGGGTTTAGGACTTAGGGTCTATGGTTTAGGTTTTAGGATTTAGTGTCTAGGGTTTAGGGTCCAAGGTTTAGGGTTTATGTTTTGGGGCCTAGGGTTTAAGGTTTAGGGATTGGGGTCTAGGGTGTAGCGTTTACGGTCTAGGGTTTTGGCTTTAGGGTTTAGGGTTTAGTGTTTTAGTGGTTTGGGTTTAGGCCTTAGGCTTTAGCATTTAGGGTTTAGGGTTTAGGTTCTAGGGTCTAGGGTTTAGGTTTTAGAACTTGGGGTTTACAGTTTAGGGTCTAGGGTCTTGGGTCTACGGTTTAGGGTTTAGGGTCTAGGGTTTAGGGTTTCGAGTTTAGGGTTTAGAGTTTAAGGTCTAGGGTTTAGGTTTTAGGGTTTTGGGTTTTGAGTTTAGGTTTTAGGGTTTAGGCTCTAGGGCTTAGGGTTTAGTTTCTAGTGTTTAGGGTCTAAGGTCTAGGGTTTGGGGTTCGGGATCTAGGGTGTAGGGTTTTGGATTTGGGGCCTAGTGTCTAAGGTTTAGAGTTTAGGGTCTACGGTTTAGGCTTTAAGGTTTTAGGGTTTAGGGTTTTGGGTTAAGGCTTTAGGGTTTAGGGTTTAGGTTCTAGGGTCTAAAGTTTAGGGTTTAGGACTTAGGGAGTAGGGTTTAGGGTCTACGGTCTACGGTCTAGGGTTTAGGGTTTAGGGTTTAGGGTTTAGGTTTTAGGGTTTAGTGACTAGAGTTTACGGTCTAGGGTTTATCGTTTAGGGTCTAGGGTTTATGGTTTTGGGTTTAGGGTTTTATGGTTTAGGGTTTAAGGTCTAGGATTTAGTGTTTAGTGTTAGGGTTTAGGGTTTAGGGTTTAAGCTTTAGGGTTCATGGTTTAGGGTTTACGGTTTAGGGTCTAGGGTCTAGGGTCCAGGGTTTAGGGTTTAAGGTTTAGGGTTTAGGGTTTTTTGTATTTAAGATTTAGGGTTTAGGGTCTAGGATGTAGGGTTTATGGTTTAGGGTTTAGGGTTTACGGTTTACGATTTGGGGTCTATGGTTTAGTGTTTAGGGTCTGGGTTTAGGATTTACGGCTTAGGGTTAAGGTTCGGGGTTTACGGTTAGGGTTTAAGGTTTAGGGTTAGGGTTATGGGTTTAGGGTTTAAGGTTTAGGGTTTAGGGTTTAGGGCCTAGGGTCTAGGGTCAAGGGTCTAAGGTCTAGGGTTTAGGGTTTAGGGTTTAGGGTCTAGGGTTTAGGTTTTAGGGTTTAGTGTCTAGGGTTTAGGGTTTGGGGTTTGGGATCTAGGGTGTAGGGTTTAGGTTTTGGGGCTCTAGGGTTTAAGGTTTAGGGTTTAAGGTCTAGGGTGTAGCATTTAGGGTCTAGGGTTTAGGGTTTAGGGTTTTAGTGTTTAGGGTTTAAGGTCTAGGATTTAGGATTTAGGGTTAGGGTTTAGGGTTTCGGGTTTAGGGTTTGGAGTTTTGGGGTTTAGGGTTTAGGGTCTAGTGTTTAGGGTTTAGGGTTTAGGGTTTAAGGTCTAGGTTTTAGGTTTTACGGTTTTGGATTTAGTGTTTAGGTTTTAGGGTTTAGGGTTTAGCGTCTAGAGTCTAGGGTCTAGGGTTTAGGAGTTAGGGTCTATGGTTTAGGTTTTAGGGTTTAGTGTCTAGGGTTTAGGGTCCAAGGTTTAGGGTTTATGTTTTGGGGCCTTGGGTTTAAGGTTTAGGGATTGGGGTCTAGGGTGTAGCGTTTACGGTCTAGGGTTTTGGCTTTAGGGTTTAGGGTTTAGTGTTTTAGTGGTTTGGGTTTAGGCCTTAGGCTTTAGCATTTAGGGTTTAGGGTTTAGGTTCTAGGGTCTAGGGTTTAGGTTTTAGAACTTGGAGTTTACAGTTTAGGGTCTAGGGTCTTGGGTCTACGGTTTAGGGTTTAGGGTCTAGGGTTTAGGTTTTAGGGGTTAGTTTATAGGGTTTAGTGTCTAGGGTTTAGGATTTGTGGTTTGGGATCTAGGGTGTAGGGTTTAGGTTTTGGGTCCTAGGGTTTAATGTTTAGGGTTTAGGGTCTAGGGTTTAGCGTTTAGGGTCTAGGGTTTAGGGTTTAGGGTTTAGGTTTTATGGTTTAGGGTTTTAGGGTTTAGAGTTTAGGATTTAGGGTTTAGGGTTGAGTCTCTATGGTTTAGGGTTTATGGTCTAAGGTTTAGGTTTTAGGGTTTATTGTCTAGGGTTTAGGGTCTAGGGTTTAGGGTTTGCGGTTGGGGATCTAGGGTGTAGGGTTTAGGTTTGGGGGCCTATGGTCTAAGCTTTAGGGTTTAGGGTCTAGTGTTTAGAGTTTTAGGGTTTAATGTTTTAGGTCTAGGATTTAGGGTTTAGGGCTAGGGTTTTGGGTTTTGGGTTTAAGATTTAGGGTTTAGGGTTTCGGGTTTAGTGTTTAGGGTTTAGTGTTTAGGGTCTAGGGTCTAGTGTCTATCGTTTAGGGTTTAGGGTTTTTGTATTTAGGATTTAGGGGTTCGGGTGTAGGGTTTAAGGTTTAGGGCTTAGGGTTTAGGGTTTAGGGTCTAGGGTTTAGTGTTTAGGGTTTAGGGTTAGGAGTCAGGGTTTATGGTTTAGGGTTCAGGGTCTAGGGTTTAGGTTTTGAAGTCTAGGGTTTAGGGTTTAGGGTAGAGGGTTTAGGTTTTAGGGTTTAGAGTTTAGAGTTTTGGGGTTAGGGTTTAGGGTTTAGGGTGCAAGGGCTAGGGTCTAGGGTTTACGGTTTAGGATTTAGGTCTTATGGTTTAGGGTTTAGGGTTAAGGGTCTAGGGTTTAGGGTTTCGGGTTTCGGGTTTAGGACTTAGGGTTTTGGGATTAGGGTTTAGGATTTAGGGTTTAGGGTTTAGGTTTTATGGTCTAGGGTTCAGGCTTTAGGGTCTAGGGTAAAGGGTTAGGGTTTAGTGTTTAGGGTTTAGAGTCTAGGGTTTGGGGCCTAGGGTTTAGGGTTTAGTGTTTAGGCTCTAGGGTCTTGGGTCTAGGGTTTAGAGTTTAGGGTCTAGGGTTTTGGATTTAGTGTTTTGGGTTTAGGGTTTAGGGATTAGAGTTTAGGGTTTTAGGTTTTAGGGTCTATGGTTTAGGGTTTAGGGTCTAGGGTTTGGGTTTTGGGTTTTGGGTTTAGGATTTAGAGTTTAGGGTTTTTGGTTTTGGGTTTAGGGTTTTAGGGTTTAGGGTCTAAGGTTTAGGGTTTAGGATCTAGCATCTAGGGTCTAGGGTTTAGGTTCTAGGGTTTAGGAGCTAGGGTCTAGTGTATACGGTTTAGGGTTCAGGGTTTTATGGTTTATGGCTAGGGTTAGGATTTAGGGTATTGGGTTTAGGGTTTTTGGGTTAAAGGTTTCAGGAGTAGGGTTTAGGGTCTAGGGTTTAGGGTTTAGGGTCTAGGGTCTAGGGTTTAGTGTCTAGCATTCAGGGATTAAGGTTTAGGATTTAGGCTTTAGGGTTTAGGGTTGAGTCTCTAGGGTTCATGGTTTAGGGTTTAGGGTTGAGTCTCTAGGGTTCAGGGTTTAGGGTCTAGGGTTTAGGGCCTAGGGTTTAGTGTTTAGGCTCTAGGGTCCAAGCTCTAGGGTCAAGGGTTTAGGGTTTAGGGTTTAGAGTCTAGGGTTTAGGGTTTAGGTTTTAGGATTTAAGGTTTTGGGTTTAGGGATTAAGGATTAGAGTTTAGGGTTTTGGGTTTACGGTTTAAGGATTAGAGTTTAGGGTTTTAGGCTTTAGGGCTTATGGTTTAGGGTTTAGGGTCTAGGGTTTAAGGTTTACGGTTAACGGTTTAGGACTTAGGGTTTAGGGTTTAGGGTTTAGGGTCTAGGGTCTAGGGTCTAGGGTGTATGTTTTAGGGTTTAGTGTCTAGGGTTTAGGGTCTAGGGTTTAGAGTTTCGGGTTTGGGATCTAGGGTGTAGGGTTTATGTTTGGGGGCCTAGGGTCTATGGTTTAGAGTTTACGGTCTAGGGTTTAGCCTTTAGGGTCTAGGGTTTAGGGCTTTAAGGTTTAGGGTTTTAGGGTTTAGGGTTTAAGGTGTAGGATTTAGGGTTTAGGGTTTGGGTTTAGGGTTTAGGGTTTAAGGTTTAGGGTTTAGGGTTTCGAGTTTAGGGTTTCGGGTTTCAAGTTTAGAGTTTAGTGTCTAGGGTTTAGGGTCTATGGTTTAGGGTTTAAGGTTTAGGGCTTAGGGTTTAGGGTTTAGAGTTAAGGGTCTAGAGTTTAGGGTCTAGGGTTATGGTTTACGGATTAGGGTTTACAATTTAGGGTTCAGGGTGTAGGGTTTAGCGTTTCGGGTCTGGGTTTAGGGTTTAGGGTCTAGGGTTTAGGGTCTAGGGTTTAGGGTCCAGGGTCTAGGGTCTAGGGTCTAGGGTCTAGGGTCTAGGGCTTTGGGTTTTGGCTTTAGGGTTTAGAGTTTTAGGTTTTTTGTTTACGGTTTAGGGATTAAGGTTCAGTGTTTTAGGGTTTAGGGTCTATGATTTACGGTTTAGGGTCTAGGGTTTGGGTTTTAGGTTTTGAGTTTAGGGTTTAGGGTTTAGGGTTTTAGGGTTTAGGGTCTAGGGTTTAGGGTTTAGGCTCTTGGGTCTAGGGTTTAGGCGCTAGGGTTCAGGCTCTAGGGTCTAGGGTATAGGGATTGGAGTTTAGGGTTTTATGGTTTCAGGCTAGGGTTAGCATTTACGGTTTAGGGTTTTAGGGTTTAAGGTTACAAGATTAGGGTTTAGGGTTTAGGGTTTAGGGTTTAGGTTTAGAATCTAGGGTTTAGGGTTTGAGGTTTATGGTCTAGGGTTTAAGGTCTAGGGGCTAGGGGCTAGGGTTAAGGGTTTAGGGTTTAGGAGTCAGGGTTTAAGACGTAGGGTTTAGGGTCTAGAGTTTACCGTTTAGGATTTAGGGTCTAGTGTTTAGGGTTTCAGGTTTAGGGTTTAGGGTTTAGGGTTTAGGTTTTTGGGTTTATGGTTTTCGGTTTAGGGTTTAGGGTTTGGGATTTAGGGTCTAGTGTCTAGGGTTTCGGGTTTAGGGTTTAGGGTTTGAGGTCTAGGGTTTAGGTTTTAGGGTTTTGGGTTTAGTGTTTAGGTTTTAGGGTTTAAGGTCTAGGGTCTAGAGTTTAGGGTTTAGGATTTAGGGTCTAGAGTTTAGGGTTTCGAGTTTAGGGTTTAGAGATTAGGGTCTAGGGTCTCGGGTCTAGGGACTAGGTTTTAGGGTTTAGGTTCTAGGGCTTAGGTTTTAGGGTTTAGCTTCTAGTGTTTAGGGTCTAAGGTTTAGGGTTTGGGGTTCAGGATCTAGGGTGTAGGGTTTTGGTTTTGGGTCCTAGTGTCTAAGGTTTCGAGTTTAGGGTCTACGGTAGAGTTTAAGGTTTTAAGGATTAGGGTTTTGGGTTACGGCTTTAGGGTTTAGGGTTTAGGTTCTAGGGTCTAAGGTTTAGGGTTTCGGGTTTAGGACTTAGGGATTAGGGTTTAGGGTCTACGGTCTACGGTCTAGGGTTTAGGGTTTAGGGTCTAAGGTTTAGGTTTTAGGGTTTAGTGACTAGAGTTTAGGGTCTAGGGTTTAGGGTTTTGGGTTTAGGGTTTAGGGTTTTATGGTTTAGAGTTTAAGGTCTAGGATTTAGTGTTTAGGGTTAGGGTTTAGGGTTTAGGGTTTAGGCTTTAGGGTTTAGGGTTTAGGGTTTAGGGTTTAGGGTCTAGGGTCTAGGGTCTAGGGTCTAGGGTTTAGGTTTTTGGGTTTAGGGTTTAGGGTTTAGGGTTTTTTGGATTTATGATTTAGGGTTTAGGGTCTAGGGTCTAGGGTCTAGGGTTTAGGGCTTAGGGTTTACGGTTTACGGTTTGGGGTCTATGGTTTAGTGTTTAGGGTCAGGGTTTAGGATTTACGGCTTAGGGTTTAGATTCAGGGTTTACGGTTTAGGGTTTAAGGTTTAGGATTTACGGTTTACGGTTTATGGTTTAGGGTTTAGGGCCTAGGGTCTAAGGTCTAGGGTCTAAGGTCTAGGGTTTAGGGTTTAGGGTTTAGGGTTTAGTGTCTAGGGTTTAGGGTCTAGGGTTTAAGGTTTGGTGTTTCGGATACAGGGTGTAGGGTTTAGGTTTTGGGGCCTAGGGTTTCAGGTTTAGGGTTTAGGGTCTAGGGTTTAGGGTTTAGGGTTTTAGGGTTTTGGGTTTAAGGTCTAGGATTTTGGATTTAGGATTAGGGTTTAGGGTTTAGGGTTTAGGGTTTGGAGTTTTGGGGTTTAGGGTTTAGGGTCTAGTGTTTAGGGTTTAGGGTTTCGGGTTTAAGGTCTAGGTTTTAGTGTTTTGGGTTTAGTGTTTAGGTTTTAGGGTTTAGGGTTTTGGGTTTTGGGTCTACAGTCTAGGGTCTAGGGTTTAGGATTTAGGGTCTATGGTTTAGGTTTTAGGGTTTAGTGTCTAGGGTTTAGGGTCCAAGGTTAAGGGATTAGGTTTTGGGGCATAGGGTCTAAGGTTTAGGGTTTGGGATCTAGGAGTTAGAGTTTACGGTATAGGGTTTAGGCTTTAGGGTTTAGGGTTTAGGGTTTTAGGGTTTTGGGTTTAGGCCTTAGGCTTTAGCATTTATGGTTTAGGGTTTAGGTTCTAGGGTCTAGGGTCTAGGGTTTAGAACTTGGGGTTTACGGTAAACGGTCTAGGGTCTAAGGTCTTGGGTCTAGGGTTTAGGGTTTAGGGTCTAGGGTTTAGGTTTTAGGGGTTAGTATATAAGGTTTAAGGTCTAGGGTTTAGGGTTTGGGGTTTGGGATCTACGGTATAGGGTTTTGGTTTTGGGGCTAGGGTCTAAGGTTTAGGGTTTAGGGTCTAGGGTTTAGCGTTTAGGGTCTACGTTTTATGGTTTAGGGTTTAGGTTTTATGGTTTAGGGGTTTAGGGTTTAAGGTTTAGGATTTAGGGTTTAGGGTTGAGTCTCTAGGGTTTAGGGTTTATGGTCTAAGGTTTAGGTTTTAGGGTTTAGTGTCTAGGGTTTAGGGTCTAGGGTTTAGGGTTTGCGGTTGGGGATCTAGGGTGTAGGGTTTAGGTTTGGGGGCCTAGGGTCTAAGCTTCAGGGTTTAAGGTCTAGGGTTTAGGGTTTAGTGTTTATGTTTTTGTGGTTTAAGGTTTTAGGTCTAGGATTTAGGGTTTAGGGCTAGGGTTTAGGGTTTTGGGTTTAAGATTTAGGGTTTAGGGTTTCGGGCTTAGTGTTTAGGGTTTAGTGTTTAGGGTCTAGGGTCTAGGGTCTATGGTTTAGGGTTTAGGGTTTTTGTATTTTCGATTTAGGGGTTAGGGTGTAGGGTTTAAGGTTTATGTCTTAGGGTTTAGGGTTTAGGGTCTAGGGTTCAGGGTTTAGGGTTTTGGGTTCAGGGTTTAGGGTTTAGGTTTTGAAGTCTAGGGTGTAGGGTTTAGGGTAGAGAGTTTAGGTTTTAGGGTTTAGAGCATTGGGCTTTAGGGTTTAGGGTTTAGGGTGCAAGGGCTAAGGTCTAGGGTTTAAGGTTTAGGGTTTAGGGCTTAGGGTTTAGGGTTTAGTGTTAAGGGTCTAGGGTTTCTGGTTTTGGGTTTAGGATTTGGGGTTTGGGGTTTAGGGCCTAGGGTTCAGGGATTAGGGTTTAGGATTCAAGGTTAAGGGTTTAGGTCTAGGTTTCAGGGTTTACGGTCTAGGGTATAAGGTATAGGGTTTAGGGTATATGGTTTAGGGTTTACGGTCTACGGTTTATGGCCTAGGGTTTAGGGTTTAGTGTTTAAATTCTAGGGTCTAGGGTCCAGAGTTTAGGGTTTAGGGTCTAGGGTTTAGGGTTTAGGTTTTAGGGTTTAGGGTTTAGGGTTTAGAGTTTTAGGGTTTAGGGTCTAGGGTTTAGTCTTTAGGGTCTAGGGTTTGGGTTTAGGGATTAGTGTTTAGGGTTTAAAGTTTAAGGTTTTGGGTTTTGGGTTTTGGGTTTAGGGTTTTCGTGTTTAGGGTCTAGGGTTTAGGGTTTAGGCTCTAGCGTCTAGGGTCTAGGGTTTAGGCTCTAGGGTTTAGGCTCTAGGGTCTACGGTATTGGGTTTAGGGTTCAGGGTTTTATGGTTTAAGGCTAGGGTAAGGATTTAGGGTATAGGGTTTAGGGTTTTTGGGTTAAAGGTTTCAGGAGTAGGGTTTAGGGTCTAGGGTTTAGGGTTTAGGGTCTAGGGTCTAGGGTTGAGTCTCTAGGGTTCATGGTTTAGGGTTTAGGGTTGTGTCTCTAGGGTTTAGGGTTTAGGGTTTAGGGTTTAGGGTTTAGGGTTTAGGGTCTAGGGTTTAAGGTTTAGGGTGTAGGGTCTAGGGTTTAGGGTCTAAGGTTTAGGGTTTAGGGTTTAGGGTTTAGGGTCTAGGGTTTAGGGTCTAGGGTTTAGGATTTAGGGTTTTGTGTTTAGGGTTTAGAGTTTTGGATTTTGGGTTTACGGTTCAGGGATTAGAGTTTAGGGTTTTAGGGTTTAGGGTATATGGCTTAGGGTTTAGGGTCTAGGGTTTGGGTTTTGGGTTTAGGGTTTAGGGTTTAGGGTTTTGGGTTTAGAGTTAAGGGTTTTGGGTTTCGTGTTTAGGGTTTAGGGTTTAGGGTTTAGGGTTTTAGGGTTTAGGGTGTAGGGTTTAGGGTTTAGGATCTAGGGTCTAGGGTCTAGCTTTTAGGCGCTAGGGTGTAGGCTCTAGGGTCTAGGGTATATGGTATAGGGTTTAGGGTTTTAGGGTTTAAGGTTTTCGAATTAGGGTTTAGGGTCTAGGGTTTAGAGTCTAGGGCTTAGCGTTTGAGGTTTAGGGTCTAGAGGCTTGGGTTTAAGGTCTAGGGTTTAGGACTCAGGGTTGAGGGTTTATGGTTTAAGGTTTCGGGTCTAGGGTTTATGCTTCAGGGTTTTGGGTTTAAGGTCTAGGGATTAGGGTCTAGGGCTTAGGGTTTAAGATTTAGGGTCTACTATTTAGGGTTTAAGGTCTAGGGTTTAGGGTTTAGGGTTTAGGGTTTAGGGTTTAGGGTCTAAGGTTTAGGGTTTAGGGTTTAGGATTTAGGGTCTAGTGTCTAGGGTTTTGGGTTTGGGGTTTAGGGTTTAGGGTCTAGGGTCTAGGGTTTAGGGTATAGGATTTAGTGTTTAGGTTTTTGGACTTAGGTTTTAGGGTTTAGGGTCTAAGGTTTAGAGTTTATGTTTTTGGGTGTTGGGTTTAGGGTTTAGGGTCTAGGGTCTAGGGTTTAGGTTCTAGGGTTTTGGGTTTAGGGTTAGGGTTGAAGGTTTAGCATTTTGGGGTTTAGGGTCTACGGTCTACGGTTTAGGGTTTATGATATACGGTTTAGGGTTTAAGGTTTATGTTTTAGGCTTTAGGGTTTAGGGTTTTAACGTTTAGGGTCTAGGCTTTAGGGTTTATGGTCTAGGGTTTAGGGTTTAGGATTTGAAGTTTTGGGTTTAGCATTTAGGGTTTAGGGTTTTAGGGTTTAGGGTTTAGACTCTAGGATCTACTGTCTAGGGTCTAGGGTTTAGGGTTTAGGGTTTAGGATTTTGCATTTAGGATTATGGGTTTAGGGTTTAGGTTTTAGGGTTTAAGGTTTAGGGTTTGGGGTTTGGGGTTTGGGGTATAGGGTCTAGGGTTTAGGGCGTAGGGTCTAGGGACTAGGGTTTAAGATCTAGGGTATAGGGCATAGAGTTAAGGTGTTAGGGTTTCGGGTCTAGGGTTTAGGGTTTTGGGTTTTGGATTTTAGGTCTAGGGTTTAGGATTTAAGGTTTAGGGTCTAGGGTCTAGGATTTAGGGTCTAATGTCTGGGGTTAGCGTTTAGGGCATGGGGTTTAACATTTAGGGTCTAGGGTTTAGAGTTTAAGTTATAGGGTATAGGGTTTGGGATTTAGGGTTTAGGGTTTAGGATTTAGGGTTTAAGGTTTAGGATGTAGGGTTCAGCGGTAGGGTTTAGGGATTATTGTTAGGGTTTAGGGTTTAGGGTTTATGGTTTATGGTTTAGGATTTAGTGTTCTGGAGTAGGGTTTAGGGTTTATTGTTTAGTGTTTAGGGATTAGATTTTAGGGTTTAGGGTTTAGTGTTTTTGGGTTTACGGTGTAGTGTTTAGCGTGTAGGGTTTAGGGTGTAGGGTTTAGGGTTTAGGGTTTAGGTTTTAGGGTTTAGGTTATAGGGTTTAGGGTTTAGGGTCTAAGGTTTAGGGTTTTGGGTGTAGGGTTTAGGGTTTAGGGTTTTTGGGTTTAGGATCTAGGGTTTAAGGTTTAGCATCTAGGGTCTAGGGTTTAGGGTTTTGGTTTTAGAATTTAGTGTCTAGGGTTTTGGGTCTAGGGTCTAGGGTTTATGGTATAGGGTATAGGGTTTAGGGTTTAGGGTATAGGATTTACGGTTTAGGGTTTAGGGTTTAGGGTTTCGGGTTTAGGGTTTAGGATTTAGGGTTCAAGGGTACGGTTTAGGGTTTATTGTATAGGGTTTAGGGTTTAGGTTTTTGGGTTTAGGGTCTGGGGTTAAGGGTTTAGGGTTTAGGGTTTAGGGTCTAGGGTTTAGGTTTTACGGTCTAGGGTTTAGGATGTTTGGGCTTAGGGTCTATGGTCTAGGGTCAAGGCTTTAGGGTCTAGGGTCTAGGATTTAGGGTTTAGGGCTTAGGGCTTAGGGTCTAGGGTTTATGGTTTAGGTTATAGGGTTGAGGGTTTAGGGTCTAGGGTTTACAATTTAGGGTTTAGAGTTTAGGTGTTAGGTTTTAGGGCCTAGGGTTTAGGGTTTAGGATTTAGGGATTTAACGTTTAGGGTCTTGGGTTTAGGGCTTAGGCCATAGGGTCTAGGGTCTAGGGTTTAGGGTTAAGGGTCTAGGGTCTAGGATTTAGGATTAAGGATTTAGGATTTAGGGTTTACAGTTTTGGGTGTAGGGTTTAGTGTTTCGGATTTGGGGTTTAGGGTTTAGGGTTTAAGGTCTAGGATTTAGGGTTTAGGGTCTAGGGTCTAGGGTCTAAAGTCTAGGGTTTAGGGTTTAAGGTCTAGGGTTTCGGTTTTAGGGTTTAGTGTCTAGGGTTTAGGGTCTGGGGTATAGGGTTTTGGGTCTAGTGTTTAGAGTTTAGGGTTGATGGTTTCGAATTTAGTGTTCAGGGGTAGGGTTTAGGGTTTATTGTTTAGGGTTTAGGGTTTAGGGTTTAGGGTTTAGGGTCTATGGTTTAGGGTTTAGGATATAGGTTTTTGGGTTTAGGGTTTAGGGTTTGGCATTTTGGGTTTATGGTCTAGGGTCTAGAGTGCATGGTTTAGGGTTTAGGGTTTAGTGTTTAAGGTCCAAGGTCTAGAGTATAGGATTTAGGGTCTAGGGTTTAGGTTTTATGGTTTAGTGTTTTGGGTTTAGGGTTTTGGGGTTTACGGTCTAGGGTTTAAGGTTTAGGGTCTGGGGTTTAGGTTTTAAAATTTAATGCCTATGGTTTAGGGTCTAGCGTCTAGGGACTGGGGTTTAGAGTTTAGGGTATAGGGACCCCTGACCACCCAAAGGCACCCCAAACTACCCTACCTTGTGCCAGCCGTGAAGCTTGATGAAGAATTGACATAATTAGACTATATCCATATTTTGGGATAGAATAGTAATTCCTAGTGACCTTGAGTTAAGGAATAGGATATTAAATGAGGCCCATAGGATCATGTATACCGTTCATCCCGGTATGACCAAGATGTACCATGGCCAAAAAAAGAAATTTTGGTGCCCAGCGATGAAGAAAGACATAGTCGAACACGTGGGTAAGTGTCTGACCTGTCAACAAGTCAAAATAGAACACCAAAAACCCTCGGGGATGCTAGAACCCTTAGCCATACCCGACTGGAAATCGGACCAAATTACGATGGATTTCGTAGTAGGACTGCCTAGAACCCCTTTCCGGTCATGATTCGATCTGGGTAATTGTGGATAGACTCACAAATTCCGCTCACTTTTTACCCATCAAGATCAACATTTTCTTAGAAAAACTGGCCTAAATCTACATTAAGGAAATAATGAGACTTCACGGAGTGCCAATTAGTATAGTGTCCGACAGAGATCCCAGATTCACATCGCGATTCTGGCAAGCTTTACAGATGCCTTAGGGACACATTTGAGGTTTAGCACAAGCATATCATCCTCAGACTGAAGGTCAGTCGGAGAGAACTATTCAAACTCTCGTGGATATCCATCGATCGTGTGCACTGGAGCAAGAAGGAACATGGGATGCCTATTTGCCATTGGTAGAATTTGCCAAAACAACAGCTATCACTCTAGTATAGGCATGGCACCGTACGCAGCTCTCTATGGAAGGGAGTGTAGGTCCGCACTGTGTTGGATGGAAGTCGGTGAGGAGAGAGTGTTAGGGCCGGATATATTTCGACAAACTACGGAACAACTCCGTATGATTATGGAAAAGATGAAAGTTGCCCAACAGGGGCAAGAAAATTATTGTAATCAGAGGAGGAAACCACTGGAGTTCAATGAGGGAGACCATGTATTCCTCAAGGTAACCCCAATGACAGGCATAGGGAGATCACTAAAAGGCGAAAATTATATCCGCGATTCATAGGTCCCTAACATATTCTTAAGAGAGTCAGTTCGGCGGCATATCAAATAGCCCTACCCCCAAAGTTCTCTTACCTCGACAATATGTTTCATGTTTCTCAACTCCGTAAATACATTCCTGACCCTTCTCATTTACTCAAAACTAATTCGGTAGAATTGAAAGAAAATTTAACTTACCCCTCAGTCCCTGTGAAGATTCTAGAGTTTCAGAATAGTCAACTTCGGATTAAGACCGTTCCATTAGTCAAAGTGTTGTGGCAAGATGTTTCAACAAAGGAAATGACTTGGGAATGCGAAGAGGACATGAGATAACAGTATCCAGCATTATTTGCAGGTAGATTTCTTAAATTTTGAGGGCAAAATTCCAATAAGGAGGGGAGTATTGTAACATCCTGAAAAATTTAAACCCAACTTTGACCAAAAGCCTTACTGTTGACTTTTCTAAAATGTGTCAACTTTTTGAATTTTTGAGTGCCTGAATGTTTTTGCAATTGTTTTTGCTTCTAAATAGCATTAGAAACCCTAGTTAGAGGTCAAGAGACCCAAAAATTTGAAGAAGTGCCAGAGGAACCCTAACCCTAACCCTAGGGACTAAAGTGTAGGAAATCCCTATTTGACCCTAGAAAAGTATCCTAGGACACTCTAGAGATACCCTAAGACTTAGCTAAGGGACCCCAACCTCACGAAAAGTCCTAAATGGACAAATTTTCTCCAGTAGAAATTCAAGACTAAAAAGAAAGAAATGAAAAATGGCAATTACAGCACTCTAGCTTACTTAAAGCCCAAGAAAGTCCAATTTGACCACCCAGAGGCACCCTAAATACCCTACCAAGTTCCAGCCATGAAACCTGATGAAGAATTGACATAATTAGACTATTTACATATTATTAAAAGGGAGTTAAATAGGAAATTTATATCAATTTAATCCCATTTAATGCTTTTATGGACTTGTAACGGAATTTACCATTTTTAAAACAAATTAAATACCCAATTAAGGTGGTTACAGCAGCCAACAACTTGAGGAAACTGAATACAAGGAGAAATAACCATAAATTAGATCTACACAACAAAACCTATCACTTTATGACTCAAATTAAACCACCCTTAAAGGCTTACTCACTAATACACCTAAGTAAGTCTAGCCGAGGCCTAAACAGTTACTAACCCATCCAAACAGCTCCTTAAGGCTTCCAGCACACCACAATTAGGCGTCCTAATGCAAATCCACAAGCAAGAAAAACTGAGAAAGAGAGCTGAGAGTAATTGGGACTAAGGTTCAGGAAAGGAGCTGAAGTAGTGGAGGAGCTGGATAGTTGAAGGTGGTAGCTGGAGGTAGAGAAAGAAGCAGAAATTTACACACACACATACACACTCAGAATTGGCAGTTCTTCACCAAGCTTACCCACTCAATTCAGAAGTTGAAATTCGTGTTCTTCCTCTGAAAAATCAAGGTAATGTAGGGTTACCCTTCCTTCTTCATCCTTGAGTCAAGAGCATCCATCAATGGTGGTGGTATGAGCCTCTATGACCCTTCTTCTCCTTGCTGCCACAGAAAGCTCTATTTTGGTCAGTGATGCTTTCAGAGGGCATAACTCCTTCATCTCTTAACCAAACTTAACGTGTGAGTAGTCAAATGAAAGCTAAGAGAATGAACTACAAAACCCCCTTATGGCATGTATCACCAGAGGCTACCGTACAGGGGTTCAGAGCCTCGAAAACTTACTGAAATTCTGCTAAAATTATATTTTTTGATGTGAAAAAGTGTGCTTGCTGATTTTTGTGTTTCTGGTGGTCTGAGTTTTGAATTGAGTCAAAATGATTAAGTAATGGATATTAGCACCTTGTGGTGTTAGAAATTTGCTATGGTGACTTATGAACCTTGTGGTTCACTGGTGATTATTCAAATCACAAAATTGAAAGTTTTCTTTTGCTAAACCTGATTTTGTTTCTTTCCTCTTTATAGTCATCTGCTGCAAAATTTCTATGTCACTACCATGACCATACAAAATGTTAACTGGAAATTCTTTTAAGGGTGTTGGAAAGGCTAATTTCTTGTATGAAAGTGATGGAATGAATTTTTATTTTTAAATGAGAAAATCATGAGTTTGTGATGACCTTTCTAAACTGAAATTTGCTAGTAAGTTCTTTAAACTGCTGCTGGTTGATGTGTGTACTTCCCACATGATCTTTCTAGCTTTTCCACAGCAGCTAAATGCTTGGGATTTACCTATCCAATTTCTAACTTCTGATTTAGAAACTTATAAAGTGTAGTAATGGGCCAATATATGATTTTGTGGGAATAACTTGAATTCTGCCAAATGGTTTTTTTAAGCTTGTTGGTACTGATATCTGTACATTTTCACATTCTTTGATGAGTCCCACAATAGCCAAAAACTTTGAAAGTGCTCGACTGGAGGTCTAGTTCAATCTAATAAAGCTAATGTATGCAAAATGGACTTTTCTAGGATTTTCTATTGTGAATGCTTGCTAAATTGTGGCTATGTGCTCTGTGCTAATACTGACAATATGTGATATCTGAATTGGGAGGTTTAGGACATTGGGCAGTGAGAAAACTAAGGTTGAAAGAAAGAGTGATAGGGTTAAAATACCCTTAGAGTAAGAGGTAGGCAAGATATACATGAAAGAGGGCAAAAGTGGGTTAGCCAACTCTAAACTTGGACACTCAAGTTCTGAGAGGGTAGGTCCATCCTCCCACCCTCTAGACCTCCTAAGTACAGCCTCAAAATAGAAAAAGAGTAAAGTTTTGGCCTATAGAACATCAAAGTGTTGAAAAGAGAAAAAAAATGGCAAAAGAGGGAGATTTCAACGAAAATGACAGTTCTGTACTGCCACAATTGGACTTAACTTGATTAGGAAATGCTAATTAGGGCTGGAAAGAGGTTAAAACAAAAACGAGTTAGAAACAAGGACTGAAATGAACTAATTTCACTTTTTTGCCACTCTGTTAAAATCTATGTAAACTGAGTGGTGTAAGGTTAGGTTTCTGTCCTTACTAGTTATATAGGATAGTGAGGTACTATAGGTAAGTATGGGAGTGGACAGAATGGCCTTTAACCCTACTTAAGTACTAAATTTAATTTTCTAAAGAAATTTCTAAAGAATTGCTTTTTGCTGCAAAAGTCTGGTCTCTGTGTGTATTCTTACTGTGTAAATGTCCCAAGCATGTTGCAAATAGCCTTTAGATACCTGTTGGACCTTGGTTCTAGCTTGAAACAGTCCAAAATATAATTTGGGTCTTAATGGGGACCAATTTGCAAGAAAAACTTGAGAAAAGCTGGAAATTCTTATTTTTACCAAATTGCTGGTTGAATTCTGTTAGGATCGTTCTGGATGTGCGTAGTCGGTCCTGATTGACTGTTTTGATGGCTGGATGTGGTCAAAAGGTTTGAAAAATGCCTTGATTTCCTTTACTCTAAAGAAAACGACCTTCTTGATAAGATTTATGAAATTAAGGGTCCAAATACAATTTTCTTTAATGGAAAACTAGCTGAGATTGTTAAATATATTGTTGATAATATTTATGGAGTAATTTCATGACTTTTGGATGCTTATATGAACAATTACGCCTGTTAATTGCCGTGTAAGTCATATTTAACGTTGTGGTTGACTTTGTTTGACTTTAAGTTGACCAATTGACTGTTTTTATCAGGCTATGTAAGTGTGTGGCATCCAAACCTTGAAATTAAGTTTTGCATACATCTGTGAACTAAATATGTGTTCGAGG
>JAAIUW010000367.1:0-25713 GCA_014851425.1 Senna tora | reverse complement strand
AAAAACATGATTTTCTTGTTTATCTGTTTTCACCGATTAGAGTTTCGGAAACTTGAAATTCATTGGTTTTCGCCGGTGAGTGTTTCGAAAACTAGATATTCGTCAATTTTCGTCGATGAGTGTTTCAAAAACTTGATTTTCTTGTTAATCTGTTTTCGCCGATGAGTGTTTCGAAAACATGATATTCCTCAGTTTTCGCCAATGAGTGTTTCGAATACTTGATTTTCTAGTTAATCAGTTTTCGTCGGTGAGTGTTTCAAAATCGTGATATTCATCAGTTTTCGCCGATGAGTGTTTTGAAAACTTGATATTCATCAGTTTTCGCCGATTAGTGTTTCGAAAAGATGATATTCATCAGTGTTCGCAAATGATTGCTTTGAAAAATTGATATTCATCAATTTTCGCCGGAGAGTGTTTTGAAAACTTGATATTCATCAGGTTTTGCCAATGAGTGTTTCGAAAACTTGATTTTCTTGTTAATCATTTTTCGCCGATGAGTATTTCCAAAACTTGATCTGTTTTCACCGATTAGTGTTTCGGAAACTTGATATTCATTGGTTTTCGCCGGTGAGTGTTTCGAAAACTAGATATTCGTCAATTTTCACCAATGAGTGTTTCAAAAACTTGATTTTCTTGTTAATCAGTTTTCGCCGATGAGTGTTTCGAAAACTTGATATTCCTCAGTTTTCGCCAATAAGTGTTTCGAAAACTTGACTTTCTTGTTAATCAATTTTCGCTGATGAGTGTTTCGAAAACTTGATATTCATTAGTTTTCGCCAACTAGTGTTTCAGAAACTTGATATTCATCAGTTTTCGCCAATGAGTATTTCGAAAACTTGATTTTCTTGTTAATCAGATTTCGCCGATGATTATTTCGAAAACTTGATATTCATCAGATTTCGCCAATGTGTGTTTCGAGAACTTGATTTTCTTGTTAATCAGTTTTTGCCGGTGAGTGTTTCGAAAACTTGATATTCATTAGTTTTCGCCGGTGAGTGTTTTAGAAACATGATATTCTTCAATTTTCGCCAATGAGTGTTTCGAAAACTTGATTTTCTCGTTAAACAGTTTTTCGCCGATGAGTGTTTCGAAAACTTGATATTAATTAGTTTTTGCCGATTAGAGTTTCGAAAACTTGATATTCATCAGTTTTCGCCAATGAGTGTTTTGAAAACTTGATTTTCTTGCTAATCAGTTTTCGCCGATGAGTGTTTCGAAAACTTGATATTCATCAGTATTCGCCGGTGAGTATTTCGAAAACTTGATATTCATCAGTTTTCGCCAATGAGTGTTTCAAAAACTTGATTTTCTTGTTAATCAGTTTTAACCGATGCGTGTTTCGAAAACTTGATATTCATCAGTTTTCGCCGGAGAGTGTTTCGGAAACTTGATACTCTTCAGTTTTCGCCAATGAGTGTTTCGAAAAGTTGGTTTTCTTGTTTATCAGTTTTCGCATATGACTGTTTCGAAAACTTGATATTCATCAGTTTTTGCCGGTGAGTCTTTCGGAAACTTGATATTATTCAGTTTTCGCCAATGTGTGTTTCGAAATGTTGATTTTCTTGTTAATCAGTTTTCGCCGATGAGTGTTGCGAAAACTTGATATTCATCAGTTCTCGGCAATGATTGTTTCAAGAACTTGATTTTCTTGTTAATTTGTTTTCGCCGATGAGTGTTTCGAAAACTTGATATTCATCAGTTTCCGCCAATGAGTGTTCCAAAAACTTGATTTTCTTGTTAATCAGTTTTCGCCGATGATTGTTTTGAAAACTTAATATTCATTAGTTTTCGCCGACTAGTGATTCGGAAACTTGATATTCAACAACTTTCACCAATGAGTGTTTCGAGAAGTTGATTTTCTTGTTAATCAGTTTTCACCGATGAGTGTTTCGAAAACGTCATATTCATTAGTTTTTGCCAATGAGTGTTTCGAAAACTTGATTTTCTTGTTAATCAGTTTTCGCTGGTGAGTGTTTCGAAAACTTGATATTCATCAGTTTTTGCCAATGACTGTTTAGAAAACTTGATTTTTTTGTTAATTAGTTTTCGCCAATGAGTGTTTCGAAAACTTGATTTTCTTGTTAATCAGTTTTCGCCAATGAGTGTTTTGAAAACTTGACATTCATCAGTTTTCGCTTATTAGTGTTTCGGAAACTTGATACTCATTAGTTTTCGCCAATGAGTGTTTCGAAAACATGATTTTCTTGTTAAGTAATTTTCGCCAATGTGTGTTTTGAAAACTTGATATTCATCAGTTTTCGCCGGTGAGTGTTTCGAAAACATGATATTCATCAGTTTTCGCCAATGAGTGTTTCGAAAACATGATTTTCTTGTTAATCAGTTTTCGCTGATTAGTGTTTCGGAAACTTGATATTCATCAGTTATCGCCGATGACTGTTTCGAAAACTTGATATTCATCAGTTTTCGCCAATGATTGTTTCAAAAACTTGATTTTCTTGTTAATCAGTTTTCGACGGTGAGTGTTCTGAAAACTTGATACTCATCAGTATTCGCCAATGAGTGTTTCGAAAACTTGATTTTCTTGTTAATCAGTTTTCGCCGATGATTGTTTCAAAAACGTGATATTCATTAGTTTTCGCCGATTTGTGTTTCGAAAACTTTATATTAATCAGTTTTCGCCAATGAGGGTTTCAAAATCTTGATTTTCATGTTAATCCATTTTTGCAGATGAGTGTTTCGAAAACTTGATATTCATCAGTTTTTGCCAATGAGTGTTTCGAAATCTTGATTTTCTTGTAATCCGTTTTTGCAGATGAGTGTTTCGAAAACTTTATTTTTTTGTTAACCAGTTTTCGCCGGTGAGTGTTTCGAAAACTTGATATTCATCAGTTTTCGCCGGTGAGTGATTCAAAAACTTGATATTCATCAGTTTTAGGCGGTAAGTGTTTCAAAAACATGATATTCATCAGTTTTCGCCAATGAGTGTTTTGAAAACTTGATTTTCTGGTTAATCAGTTTTCGACGACGAGTGATTTAAAAACTTGATATTCTTCAGTTTTCGCCATTGTTTATTTCGAAAACTTGATTTTCTTGTTAACCTGTTTTCGCCGATGTGTGTTTCGAAAACGTGATTTTCATCCGTTTTTTCCGGTGAGTGTTTCGAAAACTTGATATTCATCAATTTTCGCCAATGAGTAATTCGAAAACTTGATTTTCCTATTAATCAGTTTTTGCCGATGAGTGTTTCGAGAAGTTGAAATTCATTAGTTTTCGCTGATTAGTGTTTCAGAAACTATATATTCATCCGTTTTCGCCAATGAGTGTTTCGAAAACATGATTTTCTTGTTTATCAATTTTCGCCGATGAGTGTTTCAAAAACTTGATATTAATAAGTTTTCGCCGGTGATTATTTCCGAAACTTGATATTCTCTAGTTTTTCGCCAATGAGTGTTTCGAAAACTTGATTTTCTTGTTAATCAGTGTTCGCCGATGAGTGTTTCGAAAACATGATCTTCATCAGTTTTCGACAATAAGTGTTTCGAAAACATGATTTTCTTGGTAATCAGTTTTCTCTGGTGACTGTGTCGAAAACTTGATAATCATCAGTTTTCGCCAGAGTGTTTCGGAAACTGGATTTTCTTGTTAATCATGTTCGCCGATGAGTGTTTCGAAAACTTGCTATTCATCAGTTTTCGCCAATGAGTGTTTTGAAAACTGATTTTCTTGTTTATCAATTTTCGCCGATGAGTGTTTCGAAAACTTGATATTAATCAGTTTTCGCCGGTGATTGTTTCGGAAACATGATACTCTCTAGTTTTCGCCAATGAGTGTTTCGAAAACTTGATATTCATCAGTTTTAGCCGGTGAGTGTTTCGAAAACTTGATATTCATCAGTTTTCGCAAATGAGTATTTTGAAAACTTGATTTTCTTGTAAATCAGTTTTCTACGATGAGTGTTTTGAAAACTTGATATTCACTTGTTTTCGCCAATGTGCATTTCGGAAACTCGATATTCAACAGTGTTCGCCAATGTGTGTTTCGAAAACTTGATTTTCTTGTTCATTAGTTTTCGCAGATGAGTGTTTCGAAAATTTGATATTCATCAGTTTTTGTTGGTGAGTGTTTCGAAAACATGATATTCATCAGTTTTCGCCAATGAGTAATTCGAAAACTTGATTTTCTTGTTAATCAGTTTTGGCCGATGAGTGTTTCGAAAAGTTGATATTCATCAATTTTCGCTGATTAGTGTTTCAGAAACTTGATATTCATCCGTTTTCGCCAATGAGTGTTTCGAAAACTTGATTTTCTTGTTTATCAATTTTCGCCAATGAGTGTTTCGAAAACTTTATATTCATCAGTTTTCGCCAATGAGTGTTTCGAAAACTGATTTTCTTGTTAATCAGTTTTCGCTAGTCAGTGTTTCGAAAACTTGATATTCATCAGTTTTAGCCGGTGAGTGTTTCGAAAACTTGGTATTCATCAGTTTTCGCAAATGAGTGTTTGAAAACTTGATTTTCTCGTTAATCAGTTTTCGCCGATGAGTGTTTTCAAAACTTGATATTCATCAGTTTTCGCCGATTCGTGTTTCGAAAACATGATATTCACTAGTTTTCGCCAATGTGTATTTCGAAAACATGATTTTCTTGTTAACCAGGTTTCGCCGATGTGTGTTTCGAAAACTTGATATTCATTAGTTTTTGCCGGTGAGTGTTTCGAAAACTTGAAATTCATCAATTTTCGCCAATGAGTAATTCGAAAACTTGATTTTCTTGTTAATCATTTTTCGCCAATGAGTGTTTCAAAAACATGATATTCATCAGTTTTCGCCGGTGAGTGTTTCAAGAACTTGATATTCATCAATTTTCACCAGAGTGTTTCGAAAACTTGATTTTCTTGTTAATTAGTTTTCGCCGATGAGTGTTTCGAACACTTGATATTCATCAGTCTTCGTCAATGAGTGTTTCGAAAACTTGATATTATCAGTTTTCGCAAGAGTGTTTCGAAAAATTGATTTTCTTGTTAATCAGTTTTTTCCGATGAGTGTTTCAAAAACTTGATATTCATCAGATTTCGCCAATGATTGTTTCGAAAACTTGATTTTCTTGTTAATCCGCTTTCGCCGATGAGTGTTTTGAAAACTTGATATTCATCAGTTTTCGCCGGTGAGTGTTTCGAAAACTTGATATTCATCAGTTCTAGCCAGTGAGTGTTTTGAAAACTTGATATTCATCAGTTTTCGCAAATGAGTGTTTTGAAAACTTGATTTTCTTGTTAATCAGTTTTCGCCGATGAGTGTTTTGAAAACATGATATTCATTAGTTTTCGCCGATTAGTGTTTCGAAAACTTGATATTCACCAGTTTTCGCCAATTTGTATTTCGAAAACCTGATTTTCTTGTTAACTAGTTTTCGCCGATGTGTGTTTCGAAAACTTGATATTCATCAGTTTTGGCCGGTGAGTGTTTCGAAAATTTGAAATTCATCAATTTTCGCCAATGAGTAATTCGAAAACTTAATTTTCTTGTTAATCAGTTTTTGTCGATAAGTGTTTTGAAAAGTTGATATTCATCGGTTTTCGCTGATTAGTGTTTCAGAAACATGATATTCATTAGTTTTCGCCAATGAGTGTTTCGAACACTTGATTTTCTTGTTTATCAATTTTCGCCGATGAGTGTTTCGAAAACATGAATTTAATCAATTTTCGCCGGTGATTGTTTCGGAAACTTGATATTCTCTAGTTTTCGCCAATGATTGTTTCGAAAACTTGATTTTCTTGTTAATTAGTGTTCGCCGGTGAGTGTTTCGAAAACATGATATTCATCAGTTTTCGCCAATAAGTGTTTCAAAAACTTGATTTTCTTGGTAATCAGTTTTCGCAGATGAGTGTTTCAAGAACATGATATTCATCAGTTTTCGCCGGTTAGTGTTTCGAAAACTTGATATTCATCAGTTTTCGCCAATGAGTATTTCGAAAACTTGATTTTCTTGTTAATTAGTTTTCGCCGATGAGTGTTTCGAAAATTTGATATTCATCAGTTTTTGCCGGTGAGTGTTTCGAAAACTTGATATTCATCAATTTTCGCCAATGAGTAATTCGAAAACTTGATTTTCTTGTTAATCAGTTTTGGCCGATGAGTGTTTCGAAAAGTTGATATTCATCAATTTTCGCTGATTAGTGTTTCAGAAACTTGATATTCATCCGTTTTCGCCAATGAGTGTTTCGAAAACTTGATTTTCTTGTTTATCAATTTTCGCCAATGAGTGTTTCGAAAACTTTATATTCATCAGTTTTCGCCAATGAGTGTTTCGAAAACTAATTTTCTTGTTTATCAGTTTTCGCCGATGAGTGTTTCCAAAACTTGATATTCATCAGTTTTCGCCGGTGAGTGTTTCGAAAACTTGATATTCATCAGTTTTCGCCAATGAGTGTTTTGAAAACTTGATTTTCTGGTTAATCAGTTTTCGACGACGAGTGATTTGAAAACTTGATATTCTTCAGTTTTTGCCGATTAGTGTTTCGATAACTTCATATTCTCCAGTTTTCGACAATGTGTATTTCGAAAACTTGATTTTCTTGTTAACTAGTTTTCGCTGATGTGTGTTTCGAAAACTTGATTTTCATCAGTTTTTGCCGGTGAGTGTTTCGAAAACTTGAAATTCATCAATTTTCGCCAATGAGTGTTTCGAAAACTTGATTTTCTTGTTAATCATTTTTCGCCAATGAGTGTTTCGAAAACTTGATTTTCTTGTTTATCAATTTTTGCCGTTGAGTTTTTCGAAAACTTGATATTAACAAGATTTCGCCGGTGATTGTTTAGGAAACATGATATTCTATAGTTTTCGCCAATGAGTGTTTCGAAAACTTGATTTTCTTGTTAATCAGTGTTTGCCGGTGAGTGTTTCGAAAACATGATATTCATCAGTTTTCGCCAATAAGTGTTTCGAAAACTTGATTTTCTTGTTAATCAGTTTTTTCCGATGAGTGTTTCAAAAACTTGATATTCATCAGTTTTCGCCGGTGAGTGTTTCAAGAACTTGATATTCATCAATTTTCACCAGAGTGTTTCGAAAACTTGATTTTCTTGTTAATTAGTTTTCGCCGATGAGTGTTTCGAACACTTGATATTCATCAGCCTTCGTCAATGAGTGTTTCGAAAACTTGATATTATCAGTTTTCGCAAGAGTGTTTCGAAAAATTGATTTTCTTGTTAATCAGTTTTTTCCGATGAGTGTTTCAAAAACTTGATATTCATCAGATTTCGCCAATGATTGTTTCGAAAACTTGATTTTCTTGTTAATCCGCTTTCGCCGATGAGTGTTTTGAAAACTTGATATTCATCAGTTTTTGCCGGTGAGTGTGTCGAAAAGTTGATATTCATCAGTTTTAGCCAGTGAGTGTTTCGAAAACTTGGTATTCATCAGTTTTTGCCAATGAGTGCTTTGAAAACTTGATTTTTTTGTTAATCAGTTTTCGCCGATGAGTGTTTTGAAAACTTGATATTCATCAGTTTTTGCCGATTAGTGTTTTGGTAACTTCATATTCACCAGTTTTCGCCAATGTGTATTTCGAAAACTTGATTTTCTTGATAATCAAATTTTGCCGATATGTGTTTCAAAAACTTGATATTCATCAGTTTTTGCCGGTCAGTGTTTCGAAAACTTGATATTCATCAGCTTTCGCCGATGAGTAATTCGACAACTTGATTTTCTTGTTAATCAGTCTTCGTCGATAAGTGTTTTGAAAAGTTGATATTCATCGGTTTTTGCTGATTAGTGTTTCAGAAACATGATATTCATCAGTTTTCGCCAATGAGTGTTTCGAAAACTATATTTTTTTATTTATCAATTTTCGACGATGAGTGTTTCGAAAACTTGATATTAATCAGTTTTTGCCGGTGATTGTTTCAGAAACATGATATTCTCTAGTTTTCGCCAATGAGTGTTTCGAAAACTTGATTTTCTTGTTGATCAGTGTTCGCCGGTGAGTGTTTTGAAAACATGATATTCATCAGTTTTCGCCAATAAGTGTTTCGAAAACTTGATTTTCTTGTTAATCAGTTTTCGCCGATGAGTGTTTCAAGAACTTGATATTCATCAGTTTTCGCCGGTTACTGTTTCGAAAACTTGATATTCATCAGTTTTCACTAGTGTTTCGAAAACATGATTTTCTTGTTAATTAGTTTTCGCCGGTGAGTGTTTCAAAAACTTGATATTCATCAGTTTTCGTCAGTGTGTTTCGAAAACTTGATTTTCTTGTTAATCAGTTTTCACCAATGATTGTTTTGAAAATTTGTTGTTCTTGTAAATTGGTTTTTCGCCGATGAGTGTTTCGAAAACTTGATATTCATCACTTGTCGGCGATGAGTGTTTCGAAAACTTGATTTTCTTCTTAATCAGTTTTCGCCGATGTGTGTTTCGAATACTTGATATTCAACAGTTTTCGCCGATTAGTGTTTCGAAAACTTGATATTCATCAGTTATTGCCAATGAGTGTTTCGAAAACTTGATTTTCTTGTTAATCAGTTTTCACCGATGAGTGTTTCGAAAATGAGATATTCATCAGTTTTCGCCTATGAGTGTTTCAAAAACTTGATTTTCTTGTTAATCAGTTTTTATTGGTGAGTGTTTCGAAAACTTGATATTCATCAATTTTTAACAATGAGTGTTTCGAAAACTTGATTTTCTTGTAAATCAGTTTTCGCCGATGAGTATTTTGAAAACTTGATATTTATTAATTTTCGCCGATGAGTGTTTCGAAAACTTGATATTCATCAGTTTTCGCCAATGAGTGTTTCGAAAACTTGATTTTCTTGTTAATCAGTTTTCGCCGATAAGTGTTTCAACAACTTGATATTCATCAATTTGCGCCGGTGAGTGTTTCGAAAAATTGATATTCATCCGTTTTCGACAATGAGTGTTTCGAAAACTTGATTTTCCTTTTATTCAGTTTTCGTCGATGAGTGTTTCGACAACTTGATATTCATCAATTTTCGCCGGTGAGTGTTTCGAACACATGATATTCATAAGTTTTCGCCAAGGAGTGTTTCGAAAACTTGATTCTCTTGTTAATTAGTTTTCGCCGATGAGTGTTTCGAAAACTTGATATTCATCACTTTTCGCCCATAAGTGTTTCAAAAACTTGATATTCATCAATTTTCGCCAATGAGTGTTTCGAAAACATGATTTTCTTGTTTATCAGTTTTCGGCGATGAGTGTTTCGAAAATTTAATATTCATCAGTTTTCGCCGATTAGTGTTTCGGAAACTTGATATTCATCAGTTTTCGCCAATGAGTGTTTCGAACACTTGATTTTCTTATTTATCAGTTTTTGCCGATGAGTATTTTGAAAACTTGATATTCATCAGTTTTCGCCGAATAGGGCTTCGGAAACTTGATATTCAACAATTTTCGCCAATTAGTGTTTCGGAAACTTGATATTCATCAGTTTTCGCCAATGAGTGTTTCGAAAACTTGATTTTCTTGTTAATTAGTTTTTACCGTTGAGTGTTTCGAAAACTTGATATTCATCAGTTTGCACTGATTAGTGTTTCGAAAACTTGATATTCATCTGTTTTCGCCAATGAGTGTTTCAAAAACATGATTTTCTTGTTGATCAGTATTCGCCGATGAGTGTTTCAAAAACATGATATTCATCAGTTTTCGCCGGTGAGTGTTTCGAAAACTTGATATTCATCAATTTTCACCAATGAGTGTTTCGAAAACGTGTTTTTCTTGTTAATCAGTTTTCGCCGATGAGTGTTTCGAAAACTTGATATTCATCAGTTTTTGCCAGTGAGTGTTTGGAAAACTTGATATTCATCAATTTTCGCAGGTGAGTGTTTTGAAAACTTGATATTCATCATTTTTAGCCAGTGAGTGTTTTGAAAACTTGTTATTCGTCAGTTTTCGCTAATAAGTGTTTCGAAACCTTGATTTTCTTGTTAATCAGTTTTCGCCGATGAGTGTTTCGAAATCTTCATATTCATCAATTTTCGCCGGTTATTGTTTCGAAAAGTTCATATTTATCAGTTTTCGCCGATTAGTGTTTCGGAAACTTGATATCATCAGTTTTCACCATTGAGTGTTTTGAAAACTTGATTTTCTTGTTAATCAGTTTTCGCCGTTGAGTGTTTCGAAAACTTGATATTCATTAGTTATCGCTGATTAGTATTTCGGAAACTTGATATTCATCAGTTTTTGCAATTGAGTGTTTCGAAAACTTGATTTTCTCCTTAATCAGTTTTCGCCGATAAGTGTTTCGAAAACTTGATTTTCTTGTTAATCAGTTTTTGCGGATGAGTGTTTAACTTGATATTCATCAGTTTTCGCCGATTATTGTTTCGGAAACATGATATTCATCTATATTCGCCAAAGAGTGTTTCGAAAACTTGATTTTCTTGTTAATCAGTTTTCGCCGATGAGAGTTTCGAAAACTTGATATTCATAAGTTTTCCCCAATGAATGTTTTGTTAACTTGATTTTCTTGTTAATCAGTTTTCACCGATGAGTGTGTCGTAAATTTGATATTCATCACTTTTCGTCGATTAGTGTTTCGGAAACTTGATATTCATCAGTTTTCGCAATTGAGTGTTTCGAAAACTTGATTTTCTTGTTAATCAGTTATCGCCGACGAATGTTTCGAAAACTTGATATTCGTCAGTTTTCGCCGGTCTGTGTTTCGAAAACTTGATATTTATCAGTTGTCGCCAATGAGTGTTTCGAAAACTTGATTTTTTTGTTAATTAGTTTTTGCCGATGAGTGTTTCAAAAACTTGATATTCATCAGTTTTCGCCGATTATTGTTTCGGAAACGTGATTTTCATCTGTTTTCGCCAATGAGTTTCTCGAAAACATGATTTTCTTGTTTATCAGTTTTCGCCGATTAGTGTTTCGGAAACATGATATTCCTCAGTTTTCGCCAATGAGTGCTTCGAATACTTGATTTTCTTGTTAATCAGTCTTCGCCGATTAGTGTTTCGGAAACTTGATATTCATCAGTTTTTGCCAATGAGTGTTTCAAAAACTTAATTTTCTTGTTAATCAGTTTTTGTCGATGAGTGTTTAGAAAACTTGTTATTCATTAGTTTTCGCCGGTGAGTGTTTTGGAAACTTGATTTTCTTCAGTTTTCGCCAATGAGTGTTTCGAAAACTTGATTTTCTTGTTAATCAGTTTTCGCTGATGAGTGTTTTGAAAACATGATATTAATCAGTTTTCGCCAACGAGTGTTTTGAAAACTTGATTTTCTTGTTAATCAGTTTTGGACGATGAGAGTTTCGAAAACTTGATATTCATCAGTTTTCATCGGTGAGTGTTTTGAAAACATGATATTCATCCGTTTTCGCCATTGAGTGTTTCGAAAACTTGATATTCATCAATTTTCGCCGATTAGTGTTTTGAAAACTTGATTTTTTTGTTTATCAGTGTTCGACGATGAGTGTTTTGGAAACTTGACATTCATTAGTTTTCGCCGATTAGTGTTTTGAAAACTTGATATTCACCAGTTTTTGCCAATGTGTATTTGGAAAACTTGATTTTCTTGTTAACCAATTTTCACCCATGTGTGTTTCGAAAACTTGATATGCAGCAGTTTTCGCCGGTGAGTGTTTTGAAAACTTGATATTCATCAATTTTCGCCAATGAGTAATTCGAAAACTTGATTTTCTTGTTAATCAGTTTTCGCCGATGAGTGTTTCGAAAACTTGATATTCATAAGTTTTCGCCGATGAGTATTTCAAAAAGTTTATATTCATTAGCTTTCGTCGATTAGTGTTTCGGAAACTAGATATTCATCAGTTTTCGCCAATGAGTTTTTCGAAAACTTCATTTTCTTGTTAAGTTTTCGCCGAGGAGTGTTTGGAAAACTTGATATTAATCAGTTTTTGTTGATGAGTGTTTCGAAAACTTGATATTCATAAGTTTTTGCCGATGAGTATTTCAAATACTTGATTTTCTTGTTAATCAATCTTCGCTGATGAGTGTTTGGAAAAGTTGATATTCATCAGTTTTCGTTGATTAGTGTTTCAAAAACATGATATTCATCAGTTTTCGCAAATGAGTGTTTCGAAAACTTGATTTTCTTGTTTCTCAGTTCTCGGCGATGAGTTTTTCGAAAACTTGATATTAATCAGTTTTTGCTGGTGATTGTTTCGGAAACTTGATATTCCCTAGTTTTTGCCAATGACTGTTTCGAAAACTTGATTTTATTGTTAATCAGTTTTCGCCGGTGAGTGTTTCGAAAACTTGATTTTCATCAGATTTCGCCAATGAGTGTTTCGAAAACTTGATTTTCTTGTTAATATGTTTTCGCCGATGAGTGTTTCAAAAACTTGATATTCATCAGTTTTCGCCGGTGAGTGTTTCGAAATTTTGATATTCATCAGTTTTCGCCAATGAGTGTTTTGAAAACTTTATTTTCTTGTTAATCAGTTTTCGCCGATGACTGTTTCGAAAATTTGATATTCATCAGTTTTCGCCGGTGAGTGTTTAGAAAACTTGATATTCATCAATTTTCGCCAATGAGTAATTCGAAAACTTGATTTTCTTGTTAATCAGTTTTCGCCGATGAGTGTGTTTAAAACTTGATATTCATCAGTTTTCGCCAATGTGTGTTTCGAAAACTTGATTTTCCTGTTAATCAGTCTTCGCCGATGAGTGTTTCAAAAAGTTCATATTCATCAGTTTTCGCCGCTAAGTGTTTTGGAAACTTTATATTCATCAGTTTTCGCCAATGAGTGTTTCGAAAACTTGATTTTCTTGTTAATCAGTTTTAGCCGAAGATTGTTTTGAAAACTTGATATTCATTAGTTTTCGCCGGTGAGTGTTTCGGAAACTTGATATTCTTCTGTTTTCGCCAATGAGTGTTTCGAAAACTTGATTTTCTTGTTAATCAGTTTTCGCCGATGAGTATTTCAAAAACATGATATTCGTCAATTTTCACCATTGAGAGTCTCGAAAACATGATTTTCTTGTTAATCAGTTTTCGTCGATGAGTGTTTCGAAAACTTGATATTCATCAGTTTTAGCTGGTGAGTGTTTCGAAAACTTGATATTCATCAATTAGAGCCGGTGAGTGTTTCGATAACATGATATTCATCAGTTTTCGCCATTGACTGTTACGAAAACTTGATTTTCTTGTCTATAAGTTTTCGTCGATGAGTGTTTTGAAAACTTGATATTCATCAGTTTTCGCCAATGAGTGTTTTGAAAACTTCATTTTCTTGTTAATCAATTTTCGCTGATGATTGTTTTGAAAAGATGATATTCATCAGTTTTCGCCGGTTAGTGTTTGGAAAAGTTGATATTCATCCGTTTTCGCCGATTAGTGTTTCGGAAACTTGATATTCATCAGTTTTCGCCAATGGGTGTTTCAAAAACTTGATTTTCATGTTAATCAGTTTTCGCCATTGAGTGTTTCGAAAACTTGATATTCATTACTTTTCTCCAATTAGTGTTTCAGAAACTTAATATTGTTCAGTTTTCGCAATTGAATGTTTTAGAAACTTGATTTTCTTCTTAATGAGTTTCCGCCGATGAGTGTTTTCAAAACTTGATATTCATCGGTTTTCCGCAATGAATGTTTCGAAACCTTGATTTTCTTGTTAATCAGTTTTCGCCGACGAGTGTGTCGAAAACCTGATATTCATCAGTTTTCGCAGATTAGTGTTTCGGAAACTTCATATTCTTAAGTTTTCGCAATTGACTGTTTTGAAAACTTGATTTTCTTGTTAATCAGTTTTCGCCGATAAATATTTCAAAAACTTGATATTCATCAGTTTTCGCCGGTTAGTATTTAGAAAACTTGAAATTCATCTGTTTTCCCCAATCTGTGTTTCGAAAACTTGATTTTTTTTTTCATTAGTTTTCGCCGATAACTGTTTCAAAAACTTAATATTCTTCAGTTTTCTTTAATTAGTGTTTCAGAAACTTGATATTCATGAATTTTTGCCAATAAGTGTTTTGAAAACTTGATTTTCTTGTTAATCAGCTCTCGCCGAAGATTGTTTCGAAAACATGATATTCATAAGTTCTCGCAATTGAGTGTTTCGAAAACTTGATTTTCTTGTTAATCAGTTTTCGCCGATGAGTGTTTCGAAAACTTGATGTTCATCAGTTTTAGTCAGTGAGTGTTTCAGAAACTTGATATTCGTCGGTTTCCGCCAATGACTGTTTCGAAAACCTGAATTTCTTGTTAATCATTTTTTGCCGATGAGAGTTTCGAAAATTTGTTTTTCATCAGTTTTCACCGGCGAGTGTTTTGAAAACTTAATGTTCGTCAGTTTTCCGCACTGAGTGTTTTGAAAACATGATTCTCTTGTTAATCATTTTTTGCCGATGAGTGTTTTAAAAACATCATATTCATTAGTTTTCGCCGATTAGCGTTTCAGAAACATGATATTCATAAATTTTTGTCAATGAGTGTTTCGAAAACTTGATTTTCTTGTCAATCTGTTTTCACTAATGAGTGTTTCGAAAATTTGATATTCTTCAGTTTTCGCTGATGAGTGTTTCGAAAACTTGATATTCATCAGTTTTTGCCAATGAGTGTTTCGAAAACTTGATTTTCTTGTTAATCAGTTTTCGCCGATGAGTGTTTCTAAAACTTGATATTAATCAGTTTTCGCCGGTGAGTGTTTCGGCAACTTGATATTCTTCAGTTTTCGCCAATGAGTGTTTCGAAAACTTAAGTTTCTTGTTAATCAATTTTGGCCGGTAAGTGTTTCGTAAACTTGACATTCAACAGTTTTCGCAATGAGTCTTTCGAAAACATGATTTTCTTATTAATCAGTTTTCGCCGATGAGTGTTTGGAAAACTTGATATTCGTCAGTTTTCGCCGGTGAGTGTTTCGAAAACTTGATTTTCTTGTTAATCAGTTTTCGCTGATGAGTGTTTCGAAAACTTGATATTTATCAATTTTAGCCAATTAATGTTTCGGAATATTGATATTCATCAGTTTTCGCCAATGAGTGTTTCAAAAACATGATTTTCTTGTTAATAAGTTTTCATCGATGAGTGTTTCGAAAACATGATTTTCTTGTTGATCCGTTTTCGCCGATGAGTGATTTGATAACGTGTTATATATCTGTTTTCGCCGGTGAGTGTTTCAAAATTCTTCTACTTTAAACATAAGAAACTAACTACCCAATATGTTAACAAAACAGATTTTAAACCTCCCCCACACTTATCATGAGCATTGTCCCCAATGTAACAAATATAGACAAAAAGAGAAGGAGGAAACTTCCCTGAAATAAGCTAACCCAAGCATAAGAAGTTGTTAGGCGTGACCCTTGAGCATGGGCATGCCTAAATAACTTTTACACCATGTGGGCTATTCTGCAAATTCAAGTCAGAGAGATAGCGCTGCAGCGACTTGTTCTAGCGCTATAGCGCTGCAACACTGTCAAAATTTTAGGTGAAAGGATTATGCTTTAGGCATGGGTATGCCTAGTGTTATTGCTGAAACCAGAATGGAAATTTAACGTTAAATTGAAAAAACCAAAAAAAATGCAAAAATAAATCAACCTAAACTACTCCTAGGTATGCTTTAATCAAAATACTTCCTTATTATGTAGGTGATTGAGAAGAGCCCAATTTCAGGTGGCTCTCCACTAGTTTGATTTCTTCTACTGTGATATTTTGAAATCCTTCATAGAAAGGCTTTAACCTGTGCCCATTTACCTTAAAAATCTGCCCTGTATGCAAGCTCTTGATCTCAACTACATCATGAGAATAAACATCAGTAATAACAAAGGGATTAGTCCATTTAGATTGAAGCTTACTTGGAAATAAACTTAATTCAGAATCATCAAGAAAAACTTTCTGGCCCAAGACAAGTTGTTGTCTAAATATTTCATGATCATAAAACCCTTGTGTCTTATCCTTATAAATTTTAGCACTGTAATAAGGTTCATCTCCTAGATAAGCAAATTTTAGGTGCTCAAGTGGGGGTTTCAACTCAGACTTAGGTTCCTGCATAACAGAAGTTAAGCTTTTAGTGTCACTATGAGATAAATCAGTAATTGAAGAATTATCAAATGCAGAATTTAGAATTTCCAGCTTATGAAGCACTTTTTCATCATTGGAAGAATTCACGTTAGGCTTCTCTAGATGGTTTAGATTGACGTCATCAATCAACATTTCAATTGACTTGTCTTGTTGATGTAATTCCAGTGTCTCTTGTAATACAGGATCAACAATATCAATCTTGCAAACATAAGAAACAAGATTTGGATACTTCATAGTATTGAATTTTACAACGTTACCATCAAACTCCATGCTAAAGGTGCCTTCATGAACATCTATCTTTGTTCTTGAAGTGCTCAAGAATGGTCTCCCTAGTACAATATCAAAATGCGTCTCTGACTTGTCACTTTCCATATCTAATATATAAAAGTCAGCAGGAAATATCAAATTATTAACTTGCACTAAAACATCCTCTAAGACTCCTTTAGGATACACCATCGATCCATCATCTAGTTGAATAACCACTCCAGATTTATTAAGTTCTCTTGTATTCAATAAAGCGTATACAGAAAGTGGCATAACATTAATGGAAGATCCTAACTCACACAAAGCTTTGTCAACACATATATTGCCAATTTTGCAAGAAATAGAAAACATACCTTGATCTCTACACTTAGGTGGGAGGTTTTTCTAAATTATAGATGAAACATTCTGTCCCATATTTATTTTTTCATTTCCTGTCAGCCTCTTTTTGTTGGTACAGAGCTCTTTCAAGAATTTGGCATAACGAGGTATTTGCTTGATTGCATCAAAAAGAGGAATATTCACCTCCACCTTCTTGAAAGTGTCCATAATTTCTTTTTCTTCCTTCTCCTTCTTGGACTTAGCGAATCTTTCTGGGAAAGGAAGTTTAGCAATCAATTCAGCTGGTGGGAATTGCTTTTCTTCCTTCTGGTCATGATCAGCATGCTTATTGAATTCCAACTCAGCTTCTGATTTTGTACCTGCATCAGATTCTAAGGCATGCCCACGCCTAAGTTTGGAGGGTGCATTTTTTAGCTCTTTCCCACTGCGCAAAGTAATGGCACAAACATTATGTTTGGGGTTAGTCTCTGTCTGAGAGGGAAGTTTCCCTTGAGATTCAAGCTTGCTCACACTTGTGGCTATTTAGCTCATTTGTTGTTCCAAACTATGCATGCTAGATGCTAAAGACTTAACTACATCTTCCAAAGAAACATTAGATTTTTGAGGTAAAACTTGTTGTTGTGCAATAGGTCTATGTAAAAAATTTTGAAAGTTAGGAACCTGACCTGTGTAACCTTGTGGCCCTGGTGCATAGCTGATATTCGGATGGTCTCTCCATCCGGGATTATATGTGTTAGAATAAAGGTCATACCTTCTCTGCGGTTGTTGTTGAAATCCTCCTACCACTTTCACTTCAGTTTGTGCATCCCCCTGTAGTTGAGGACACATATCTGTAGGATGTCCCTGCATAGCACAAATTCCACATACCTTTGCTTGCACAAGCTGTTCAGTAGCTATGTTTTGCATCATGTTAGTGAGCTGGTTGAGTTTTGACTCTATAGAGGAGATTGATGCCTCATTTACTGTTATAGGCATATCTTGACTGTCCCCAAAGTCTTGGGAGGTGGCTGCCATAGTGAAAATTATTTCCCTGGCGTCAGTTGGTGTCTTGTCAACAATAGACTCACCACTAGCAGCATCTAACATTCCTCTTTCTGTGGGATGCAATCCCTGATAGAAGTAATGGATGAGGCCTTGTTCTGAAACACCATGTTGTGGGCAGCTAGCGCAAAGTGTTTTGAAACGCTCCCAATAGTCATGGAGTGTTTCACTGGGTTTTTGCTTAATGCCACATATATCCCTTGGGATAGCAATGGCTTGAGAAGCTAGGAAGTATTTATTTAAAAATTGTTTCATCAAAGCTTCCCAAGGTTTGATTGACCCCGGTGGTAAATAAAATAACCAATCCTTCGTTGCATCTTCTAAAGAGAATGGAAAAGCCCTTAGCTTGACTTATTCCGTTGTCACATCCTGTTGCTTCATGCTAGAACAGACTACATGAAGTTGCTTCAAATGTTTATAAGGATCCTCATTAGGGAGTCCCCTAAATTTTGGCAGCAAGTGTATCAAACCCGATTTTAGCTCGAATGGCGCAGTCAATGTTGGAGCTGCGATGCACCATGGTTGCTGGTCTACAGGAGGGGCATTATGTTCCCTGATGGTTTGTTCTACAGCCACATCATCTCTTTCCTCAGCCATTTTTTTTTGTTTCTGAACTTGAATCGCTAGATGAAGTAGTCTCTTCTACTATGTCGTCTATATGCTCAGTGGAAGTTGAAGTTTGAGATTTTTGCTTTCGCGATTCAGCTTCTTTTCTCAACCTCCTAGCTGTTTTCTCGATTTCAGAATCAAAATGTTGTTCTTTTCCTCGATCAGACCTGGTCATTCAAAAAGAAATTTAAGTTAGTAATTGCCAATCCCCGGCAACGGCGCCAAATTTGTTGGCTGCCGAAACCAACAAAATAATAATTTTCCTACTCTAGCAATTAAATTCGAGTATAGCGTGAGCAGGGTCGAATCCACAGGGATTGGAAGCTTAATTTCTTCTTAATGACTAGATGGTAAAGGAATTAAATAAAATTAAAACAATTGGGGGTTTTTGAGTTTGTTTGAAATAAAAGAGATTTAAAATAGCAAATTAGAGTATTAGGCGTGGGCGTGCTTAAGGTTACGAGTTTGAATCAACTAATTGAAACTTCCAGCCATAGACATCGAATTCTAGGGATTAAAGAAGTTGTTCATTGACTTTAAAGTTCTGTTCTACTCAAAATACATCGGACCCAATGGTTGTTACGCACCCATCGAGTTTTTCTCTGGATAATAAGATAAGAAACGTTTGTTACCCTATTTTTAATCAATTGATAAATTATGAACATGTATCAAGACATATTCAATTGAAAGCATTAAGATCAAGATGAAATACACCAATGCAACAAATAAAGATCAACAAATTCTTTAACTACGAGTATAAAAAATCTATTAAATCTAAATAAGTAGTTTGTTGTAGTTTGACATGAAAGAGTTAACATGTATAATTCCTTCACAACAATGGCTACTGAACTGGATTTCTAACTACGAGTATAAAAATCCTATAGCTAAAAAAGTATTAAGAATAGTAATCTTGGCATTATCACCACCCATGAATTTACAGACTTAAAACTTGGATTAAGAGACCACAGCAAATATAATGAGTTAAAAGGACAAAATTTAACTCTAATCCTAGACTCCCATCTCTCTTTATCCCTAGAACCTATTCCTCTGGGCAGAAAAGACGAGCTTAGTAGTCCATTCCTCTGTTATTATGCTCAGAATGAAGAGTGAAAAGTGTGTTTTTAGTTGATTCCTCTCGCGGCTCCTTTTATAGCCGGCTTATTGTTCTTTCTCCTTTAAAATCGGCGCTAGCTTCTCTCTTTTTAGTTGTGATTTTCTTGTTTTTATCTCCTCCAAAATCGGCGCTACTATGCTCTGTTTTTTCGCTCATCTCTCTTCTTCTTCTTTTATTTCTTTTAAGTGGATTGCTGACGTGGCATCTGGTTTAACGAAGCCTTGAGCATGCCCACGCCTAAGTCTGTTGAAGAGAGAAATCAACAAATTCATCACAATATCAAGCAAACTCCTCCATTTAGACAAATAATTAAATAATAGCTAAAATCTCAATTAAATTGATTAAAGTTGCTAATTATGAAACCAAATAAGTTGAAAAATCCAACAATAAAATGAACTCAACAAATTCCCCCACACTTAGATCATGCTTGCCCACAAGCAGGAATTAAGGATTTCATCAAACCTCCCAAAGCATACCAATCCAACATTTGCAATTCTTTTCCTAATTGATCAACATCCAAAGTTCTCAGTTTTCAGAAATGTGATACAACCATGTTAAAAACCAAATATGTCCAAGAGAAAATAGAGGACATTTTCAAACAATTTAAGCTAGTCAATTCATTGATCCTCACACATCCCAAAGTTTTGAAAATTCAAGTTAAATTGCATAAACAAATCTGGATTAATTGAAGAATTAAATTCAAGCAAAGAACCATTCAAAATCATGCTATCTAACAATCTCAATCTCCCTTTCACCCTTTCACTATTATGATTTCTTTCTCTCTTTTTTTTCCTTTTTTTTCTTTTTGGTCTTAATTTCATATTTTTTTGGGATTGACTACCTATCCGTCTTACGGTCTAGGTAATTCAAATCCTACTTCATTTAGGGCCTCCTCCTATCAGTTTCCCCCGGTGAGTGTTTTGAAAACATGATATTCATCAGTTTTCGCCAATGAGTGTTTCGGCAACTTGATTTTCTTGTTAATCACTTTTCGCCGATGAGTGTTTCGAAAACTTGATATTCATCAGTTTCCGCTGGTGGGTGTTTCGAAAACTTGATATTCTTCCGTTTTCGCCAATGTGTGTTTCGATAACTTGATTTCCTTGTTAATCAGTTTTTGCCGATGAGTGTTTCTAAAAGTTTATGTTCTTCATGTTTCGCCAATGAGTGTTTGGAAAACTTGATTTGCTTGTTAATCAATTTTCAGCGATGAGTGTTTCAAAAACTTGATATTCATCAGTTTTCGCCAATGAGTGTTTCAAAAACTTGATTTCCCTGTTAATCAGTTTTCGCCGGTGAGTGTTTTAAAAACTTGATATTCATCAGGTTTTGCCAATGAGTGTTTTGAAAACATAATTTTCTTGTTAATTAGTTTTCGCTGATGAGTGTTTCGAAAACTTGATATTCATTAGTTTTTGCCAATGAGTGTTTCAAAAACTTGCTTTTCTTGTTAATCAATTTTCGTAGATGAATGTTTTGAAAACTTGATATTCATCAGTTTTCGCCGATTAGTGTTTCGGAAACTAGATAATCATCAGTTTTCGCCAATGAGTGTTTCGAAAACATGATTTTCTTGTTAATCAATTTTCGTCGATGAGTGTTTCGAAAACTTGATATTCATCAGTTTTCGACGGTGAGTGTTTCGAAAACTTGATATTCATCAGTTTTCGCCAATGAGTGTTTCGAAAACTTGATTTTCTTGTTAATCAGTTTTCGCGACTGAGTGTTTCGAAAACTTGATATTGATTAGTTTTTGCCATTGAGTGTTTCGAAAACTTGATTTTCTTGTTAATCAGTTTTCGTCGATGAGTGTTTCGAAAACTTGATATTCATCAGTTTTCGCCGTTGAGTGTTTCGAAAACTTGATATTCTTCTGTTTTCGCCTATGAGTGTTTAAAAAACTTGATTTTCTTCTTAATCAGTTTTCGCCGATAAGTGCTTCGAAAACTTGATATTCACCAGTTTTTGCCAATGAGTGTTTCGAAAACTTGATTATCTTGTTAATCAGTTTTCGCCGATGAGTGTTCTGAAAACTTGATATTCATCATGTTTCGTCGGTTGAGTGTTTCAGAAACTTGATATTTTTCAGTTTTCGCCAATGAGTGTTTCGAAAACTTGATTTTCTTGTTAATCAATTTTCGCCGAGGAGTATTTCAAAAACTTGATATTCATCAGTTTTCGCCAATGAGTGTTTCGAAAACTTGGTGTTCATCAGTTTTCGCCAATGAGTGTTTCGAAAACTTGATATTCATCAGTTTTCGCCAATGAGTGTTTCGAAAACTTGATATTGATTAGTTTTTGCCAATGAGTGTTTCAAAAACTTGATTTTCTTGTTAATCAGTTTTCGTCGATGAGTGTTTCGAAAACTTGATATTCATCAGTTTTCGCCGTTGAGTGTTTCGAAAACTTGATATTCTTCTATTTTCGCCTATGAGTGTTTAAAAACCTTGATTTTCTTCTTAATTAGTTTTCCCCGATGAGTGCTTCGAAAACTTGATATTCACCAGTTTTTGCCAATGAGTGTTTCGAAAACTTGATTATCTTGTTAATCAGTTTTCGCCGATGAGTGTTCTGAAAACTTGATATTCATCATGTTTCGTCGGTTGAGTGTTTCTAAAACTTGATATTTTTCAGTTTTTGCCAAGGAGTGATTCAAAAACTTGATTTTCTTGTTAATCAATTTCGCCGATGATTGTTTTGAAAACAATGTATACATTAGTCTTTCCCGATGAGTGTTTCGAAAACTTGATATTCATCAGTTTTTGCCGGTGAGTGTTTTGAAAACTTGATATTCCTCAGTTTTCGCCAATTAGTGTTTCGAAAACTTGATATTCCTCAGTTTTCACTAATTAGTGTTTCGGAAACTTGATATGCATCAGTTTTCGCCAATGAGTGTTTCGAAAACTGGATTTTCTTGGAAATCAGTTTTCGCCGATGAGTGTTTCGAAAACTTGATATTTATCAATTTTCGCCGGTGAGTGTTTCTGAAACTTGATATTCTTCACCTTCCGCCAATGAGTGTTTTGAAAACTTGATTTTCTTAATTATTTTTCGCCGATGAGTGTTTCGAAAACTTGATATTCTTTAGTTCTCGCCGATTAGTGTTTCGGAAATTTGATATTCATCAGTTTTGCCAATGAGTGTTTCGAAAATTTGATATTCATTAGTTTTCGCCAATGAGTGTTTCCAAAACTTGATATTCATTAGATTTCGCCGATTAGTGATTCGGAAACTTGATATGCATCAGTTTTCGCCAATGATTGTTTCGAAAACTTGATTTTCTTGTTAATCAGTTTTCGCCAATGAGTGTTTCGAAAACTTGATATTCATCAGTTTTCGCCCGGGAGTGTTTCTGAAACTTAATATTCTTCAATTTTTGCCATTGAGTGTTTCGAAAACTTGATTTTCTTGTTTATCAGCTTTCGCAGATGAGTGTTTCGAAAACTTGATATTCATCAGTTTTCGCCGATTAGTGTTTCGGAATCTTGATATTCATCTGTTTTCGCCAATGAGTGTTTCGAAAACTTTATTTTCTTGTTGATCAGTTTTCCCCGATGAGTGTTTCGAAAACTTGATATTCATTAGTTTTCTCCAATGAGTGTTTCGAAAATTTAATTTTCTTGTTAATCAGTTTTTGCCGATGAGTGTTTCGAAAACTTGATATTCATCAGTTTTCGCCGATTATTGTTTCGGAAACTAGATAATCATCAGTTTTCGCCAATGAGTGTTTCGAAAACATGATTTTCTTGTTAATCAATTTTCGTCGATGAGTGTTTCGAAAACTTGATATTCATCAGTTTTCGACGGTGAGTGTTTCGAAAACTTGATATTCATCAGTTTTCGCCAATGAGTGTTTCGAAAACTTGATTTTCTTGTTAATCAGTTTTCGCGACTGAGTGTTTCGAAAACTTGATATTGATTAGTTTTTGCCATTGAGTGTTTCGAAAACTTGATTTTCTTGTTAATCAGTTTTCGTCGATGAGTGTTTCGAAAACTTGATATTCATCAGTTTTCGCCGTTGAGTGTTTCGAAAACTTGATATTCTTCTGTTTTCGCCTATGAGTGTTTAAAAAACTTGATTTTCTTCTTAATCAGTTTTCGCCGATAAGTGCTTCGAAAACTTGATATTCACCAGTTTTTGCCAATGAGTGTTTCGAAAACTTGATTATCTTGTTAATCAGTTTTCGCCGATGAGTGTTCTGAAAACTTGATATTCATCATGTTTCGTCGGTTGAGTGTTTCAGAAACTTGATATTTTTCAGTTTTCGCCAATGAGTGTTTCGAAAACTTGATTTTCTTGTTAATCAATTTTCGCCGAGGAGTATTTCAAAAACTTGATATTCATCAGTTTTCGCCAATGAGTGTTTCGAAAACTTGGTGTTCATCAGTTTTCGCCAATGAGTGTTTCGAAAACTTGATATTCATCAGTTTTCGCCAATGAGTGTTTCGAAAACTTGATATTGATTAGTTTTTGCCAATGAGTGTTTCAAAAACTTGATTTTCTTGTTAATCAGTTTTCGTCGATGAGTGTTTCGAAAACTTGATATTCATCAGTTTTCGCCGTTGAGTGTTTCGAAAACTTGATATTCTTCTATTTTCGCCTATGAGTGTTTAAAAACCTTGATTTTCTTCTTAATTAGTTTTCCCCGATGAGTGCTTCGAAAACTTGATATTCACCAGTTTTTGCCAATGAGTGTTTCGAAAACTTGATTATCTTGTTAATCAGTTTTCGCCGATGAGTATTCCGAAAACTTGATATTCATCTTTTTTCGTCGGTTGAGTGTTTTGAAAACTTGATATTCATCATTTTTCGCCAATGAGGGTTTCGAAAACTTGATTTTCTTGTTAATCAGTTTTTTCCGATGAGTGTTTCGAAAACTTGATATTCATCAGTTTTTGCCGGTGAGTGTTTCGTAAACTTGATATTCATCAGTTTTCGCCGGTTAGTGTTTCGGAAACTTGATATTTATCAGTTTTCGCCGATTAGTGTTTCGAAAACTTGATTTTCATCAGTTTTCGCCAATGAGTTATTCGAAAACTTGATATGCATCAGTTTTCGCCAATGAGTGTTTCGAAAACTGGATTTTCTTGGAAATCAGTTTTCGCCGATGAGTGTTTCGAAAACTTGATATTCATCAGTTTTCCCAGGTGAGTGTTTCTGAAACTTGATATTCTTCACCTTCCGCCAATGAGTGTTTCGAAAACTTGATTTTCTTGTTAATTATTTTTTGGCGATGAGTGTTTTGAAAACTTGATATTCTTTAGTTCTCGCCGATTAGTGTTTCGAAAACTTGTTATTCATCAGTTTTCGCCAATGAGTGTTTCAAATACTTGATATTCATTAGTTTTCACCAATGAGTGTTTCCAAAACTTGATATTCATTAGTTTTCGCCAATTAGTGATTCTGAAACTTGATTTTCTTCAGTTTTCGCCAATTAGTGTTTCGAAAACTTGATTTTCTTGTTAATAAGTTTTCGCCGATGAGTGTTTCAAAAACTTGATATTCATCAGTTTTCGCCGGTGAGTGTTTCTGAAACTTAATATTCTTAAATTTTCGCCATCGAGTATTTCGAAAACTTGATTTTCCTGTTAATCAATTTTCGCCGATGAGTGTTTCCAAAACATGATATTCATTCGTTCTCGTCGATTATTGTTTTGGAAACTTGATATTCATCAGTTTCCGCCATTGAGTGTTTCGAAAACTTGATATTGATTAGTTTTTGCCAATGAGTGTTTCAAAAACTTGATTTTCTTGTTAATCAGTTTTCGCCGATGAGTGTTTCCAAAACTTGATATTCATCAGTTTTCGCCGTTGAGTGTTTCGAAAACTTGATATTCATCAGTTTTCGCCTACGAGTGTTTCGAAAACTTGATTTCCTTGTTAATCAATTTTCGCCGATGAGTCTTTCGAAACCTTGACATTCATCAGTTTTTGCCAATGAGTGTTTCAAAAACTTGATTATCTTGTTAATCAGTTTTCGCCGATGAGTGTTCCGAAACCTTGACATTCACCATTTTTCGTGGGTTGAGTGTTTCGGAAACTTGATATTCTTCAGTTTTCGCCAAAGAGTCTTTCGAAAAGTTGATTTTTTTGTTAATTAATTTTCGCCGACGAATATTTTGAAAACTCGATATTGATCAGCTTTCGCCAATGAGTGTTTCGAAAACATGATTTACTTGTTAATCAGTTTTCGCCGGTGAGTGTTTCGAAAACTTGATATTCATTAGTTTTCGCCAATGAGTGTTTCGAAAACTTGATTTTCTTGTTAATCAGTTTTTGACGATGAGTGTTTCGAAAACTTGATATTCATCAGTTGTCCCCGATGATTGTTTCGAAAACTTGATATTCATCAGGTTTTGCCTCGGTGAGTGTTTCGAAAAC
>JAAIUW010000366.1:0-25886 GCA_014851425.1 Senna tora | reverse complement strand
CTGATATTCATCTGTTTTCGTCGCTGAGTGTTTCTAAAACTTGATATTCAGCAGTTTTCGCCAATGAGTGTTTTGAAAACTAGATATTCATCAGTTTTTGCCGGTGAGTGTTTCGGAAACTTGATATTCATCAGTTTTCACCAATGAGTGTTTCGAAAACTTGATTTTCTTGTTAATCAATTTTTGCCAATGAGTGTTCGAAAACTTGATATTCATCTGTTTTCGCCGGTGAGTGTTTCAAAAACTTGATATTCTTCAGTTTTCGCCAATGAGTGTTTCGAAAACTTGATTTTGTTGTTAATCAGTTTTTGCCGATGAGTGTTTCGAAAATGTGATATTTATCGGTTTTCGTCGGTGAGGGTTTCGGAAAATAGATATTTATCATTTTTCGCCAATGAGTGTTTTGAAAACTTGATTTTCTAGTTTATCAGCCTTCGGCATTGACTGTTTTAAAAGCTTGATGTTTATCAATTTTTGTCAGTGAGTGTTTCGAAAACTTGTATTTCATTAGGTTTCGCCGGTGAGTGTTCAAAAACTTGATATTCATCAGTTTTCGCCAATGTGTGTTTCGAAAACATGATTTTCTTGTTTATCAGTTTTCGCCGATGAGTGTTTTCAAAAACATGATATTCATCAGTTTTCGCCGGTGAGTGTTTTGGAAACTTGATATTCATCAGTTTCCGCGAATGAGTGTTTCGAAAACATGATTTTCTTGTTAATCAGTTTTCGCCGATGAGTGTTTCGAAAACGTGATATTCATCAGTTTTCGCTAGTGAGTGTTTCAAAAACTTGATATTCATCAGTTTTTGCTGGTGAGTATTTTGAAAACTTGATATTCATCAATTTTCGTCTGTGAGTGTTTCAGAAACTCGACATTCAACAGTTTTCGCCAATGAGTGTTTCGAAAACTTGATTTTCTTCCACATCAGTTTTCGCCGATGAGTGTTTCGAAAACTTGATACTCATCAGTTTCCGCTGGTGAGTGTTTCGAAAACTTGATATTCATCAGTTTTCGCCAGTGAGTTTTTCGAAAACTTGATTTTCTTGTTAATCATTTTTCGCCGATGAGTGTTTTGAAAACTTGATATTCATCAGTTTTCGCTGATGAGTGTTTCGAAAACATGATATTCATCAATTTTCGCCAATGAGTGTTTCGAAAACTTGATTTTCTTGTTAATCAGTTTTCGCCGATGAGTGTTTCGAAAACTTGATATTCATCAGTTTTTGCCGATTAGTGTTTCAGAAACTTGATATTCATTAGTTTTCGCCAGTGAGTGTTTCAAAAACTTGATTTTCTTGTTAATCAGTTTTCGCCGTTGAGTGTTTAAAGAACTTGATATTCATCAGTTTTCGCCGATTAGTGTTTCTATAACTTGATATTCATCATTTTTCGCCATGAATGTTTCGAAAACTTGATTTTTTGTTAATCAGTTTTCGCCGATGAGTGTTTCGAACACTTGATATTCATCAGTTTTCGCCGACGAGTCTTTTGAAAACTTGATTTTCATCAGTTTTCAACGGTGAGTGTTTCGAAACCTTGATTTTCTTGTTAATCAGTTTTCGTCGATGAGTGTTTCGAAAACTTGATAGTAATTAGTTTTCGCCGATGAGTGTTTCGGAAACTTGATATTCATCAGTTTTTGCCAATGAGTGTTTTGAAAACTTGATTTTCTTGTTAATCAGTTTACGCCTATGATGGTTTCGAAAACTTGAAATTCATCAGTTTTCGCCGATGAGTGTTTCGAAAACTTGATATTAATTAGTTTTCCCCTATGAGTGTTTCAAAAACTTGATTTTCTTGTTAATCAGTTTTCGCCGATGAGAGTTTCGAAAACTTGACTGTAATACCCGGAAATTTTCCAATTAACGTTAAGGTCCTAATTTAATTTTCTATTTTAATTTGGAAGGAAAAGGAGGAAATTTAAAATAAATAAAATTTTATTTGGACCAAAAATTAGGACCTAACGGGAAATATTGGGTGTAAGGTTATTAACCCCAAAATTTATTTTAACTATAAATAATAATATATTAAATATATATATATATATATATAAATATACAAAATGTTTTTTTTTAAAAAAAATATATATAATATAGGTGGCTGGAAGGGGGTCACACACGTGACCCCCTTGTAATTAAAATGGTCCCAAATTCTTTTGCTCCAGAGAGGCCGAGACGTTGAAGCAAAAAAAAAAAGAGAGTGAAGTGAGGACCACGACGCGAGCTGCAGCTGGAAGGGAGGTGACGCGCGCGGGAAGCAGCCGGGAAGTGCGCCGCCGTTCGCTGGGGCCAGGACCGTCGACGGCGATGCTGGACGCCGGAGGAAGGCGGTCCGGCGCGGTCTTCACGGAGGAGAGAGAGAGAGACGACGGGAAGTTGTTTTTAGCAGGAATCTTCGCCGGAATCCGCCGTTTCGAAGCCGGGGAAGGTGACCGGGAGTTCTTTCTACCCCATTCCATCATCCTATCCGATTGAATCGAGGTAAAAAGTCTCGAATCCCTCAAACCCCAAATTTATCTATTTTAGGGATTTTTGGAAAATTCCTAATTGGTATGAATAAATTATTTCGGGTCCTAATTTGAAGCTATTGGGTTGTTTAGAAGTACTTGGAAGTATATTTGTTGGAAAAATGATGAGGGAAGCTACCCAACTTGAAAACCATAGAGCAATGGAATGTAAAGTGAGGCAAAGTGTAGTATAAACTGAATTGGGATTGATTGGTGTGTTGGATTGGTGTTATAGAATGGTAGGAGTGTGGAATATGCGAGGAATTAACGCCCGAGTAATTCCGTCTCAACCGGAAACCAATTTGGTATTAAAAGAGACACTTTTCAATCCAATTTAGAATATGGAGCTAAGATATTAGCTAGGAATTTAGATTATACTGTGGTGGATGCTCGGGATTGATTTAAATAGTGAAATGCTTTTATTAGGTGAATTATCAATTTTAAAGGATATCCGGCCACATATGTTGTATGTGGATATGAGTTGGAAGGTTGGTTATGAAAGGTCACATACGAACGCTTGTAGGTGAAAATGAGTATTAAGAGAGAGGAAGAAGGTTAAGACCAAGGACTTGGTTCTTGGCAAAGTTTAATGTATTAATTTGACATGAGCATAGCATATGCATATAATTTGCATACAGTAAGGATGATAATGATGTAAATATATTTGTTAGGTAACCACGAATTGTCTGGAGCAGGAGTGACTCCAGGACCAGAAACAGGAAGCCGTCCAGGTGAGGGGTTTCCCATCCTTGCCCTACAGGGTTGAATGAGGATGTGAATACGTGGTTTGCTTACTTGCTTGTTTGTAAGAATTGTTAGGAAATAACATGCTATTGTTGTTCCTAAACTGTTATTTGTGAAAATATTTGTATATATGTGATTGATTAAAGTTGAAGTGGTACTGGAGGGTATCCATGTGATGGCATGGGATACGCCAAACAGTACAAGTAAAAAAGGGTAGGATATTGATTTCGTTCAATTTTTGGTTTGTCCTAATAATTAGAAACCCACTAAGGAAATGAAACTGACTTATTTATACACGTCGACGTGATTTGTGGTAAATGAACTTAGGAAATACCTTAGAGCTAGGTTTTCATCTAATCAAGGGTTGGGTACTAAGCAAAGAGTAGAAAAATCTCATAATTGATTAGAAATTCTTAGTGGAGTTCACACTGTTGAGGTAAAGACACTTTAGAATAGAAATGGGTAGTCCGTGTTGCAAACCCCACTGAAAGTAAGAGAGTGAAATATGACGTCAGACATTTGCCCGTTGTGGCTATGGCCCTAGCCTGGCACTAGGGTGGTGCATTACATATTCATGGTTGCCCGTTGTGGCTATTGCCCTAGCTTGGCACTAGGGTGGCGCATTACATATTCATGGTTGCCCGTTGTGGCTATTGCCCTAGCTTGGCACTAGGGTGGTGCATTACATCTTCATGGTTGCCCGTCGTGGCTATTGCCCTAGCCTGGCACTAGGGTGGTGCATAGCATTTAAAGGATTTGCCGTTGAGGCTATTGCCCTAGCGTGGCACTAGGGTCGATTGTATGATTTATAGTTTTTAATATGAAATGTTTCATGTTATTGGTTGCTTATGAGTAGCATGTTTGAGAAGCATGATTCCTAGGTTTATCTGTGATGTAACGTTATATTAATGTTGCCTGATCATTATATAACATCTGACAAACTGGTATTTCGTGCGCATGTGGTTGTGAGTGGTTCCCTTTCCCCAGCTGTAGTGGTACCCGCCGCTACGCCGAGGATGGGAAGCTTCTCACTGAGTCTGTTGGACTCACGCCCTCTGTTTAAATGTTATAGATACAGGAATCGGGCAGGCTTCGACGTCCGGACAGTGATACGGACATCTATCCACTTGCACCGCATTTGTTCGCGTGGGTGGACATCTTTTGATTATTTAGCCTTCATTATTTTGAGTTGTATATATTCTAAAGTTGTAAAGGCGATGTAAATATTTGCAGCTTTTGAATTATGCTATATCTAGACATGTCGGCTTCACATGTGCTTACTGATAGGATTCTGGGTGTTGGGAAAGTCTTGATATACTTATATATATACATATCTGCGTATGTGAATAGGATAGATCACACATAATGGTGTGTGATCAATATGTATAAGCTATATATATACGTGTGACTTGGTATATGTTGGATGAAAAATATAAATATCTGCATGTGAATAGGATAGATTACACGTATTGAGACGTGTAATCACTATGTAGACTTAACTGTGCGTGTGAGTGTGCATGTGTGATTATGACAGGTTATATATATTGTGTGTGAATAGGATAGATCATTCCTTTGGGGTTTGATCACTATGTATATATATATTTATGTGTGGATGACCTGAGTGTATGGATGTATATATATACGTGAAATGGGCTGAAGCGGCATTGAGCGCCGTGGATTGCAGGTTATCTAGGCCACCAATGATGGTGTGGCCACTATATACACTATGTGAATATTGTATGATGATTGCGTATAAGGGTAGATAATTTATGATTATAGGTAAGGCTTACGGGTTTAGAGGCTAAATTCTATCCCCGTGCCGGTCACGGATCCCTGTAATTGGGGTCGTGACAAAGTTGGTATCAGAGCCTGGTTATTTCTTTAAGTCATGTGAAGCCACTGGTATGACCGGGTGTCGGTTTAAGCTTCGTTGTGAAACCCGGGCACAACGTTGCATTAAACAGGCACTTGTGGGAGTACCCAGGATAATTTGAGTCAGCCTTTCTTTCATTCCTTCTTAATCTATGATAGATTATGCAAATGCTTATCAGGTGACATTTTTGTGCAGTACAGGGATGCTGCCGACTACTAGGCAGGCTAGGAGGGGCGGTAGAGTCCCTGCACGTACAGATGAGGAGTCCGTTCAGGAGGAGAGAGTGCCTCCCAGGGGCCGAGCTAGAGGCCATGCTAGAGGCCGTGCTAGAGGCCGTGCTCGCGGTCGTGGTAGGACACAAGAAAGAGAAGTGCATAGGCAATAAAACCCAGAGCCACAGGTTGAGACGGGTGCTCCTTCAGTTGCTGAGATGCTGACTGTTGGATTTCAGGAATTGAGAGCTGAAATGACCCGCCAAATTCAACAAGAAGTCCGCCATTTAGTTGTCGGCGAAGAAGAAGAGCAAGTGATATCGGTTGAACAGGAAACTGAAACAAGGGAGGAAGAACCAAGAAGGGGATGGCAACAAAGGGACGTGCCTCGGAGACCGAGGGGAGTTCCGAGGGAATTACCGATTACTAAATTCCTGAAGCTAAATCCGCCTACCTTTTGCGGAACCGAAACCAAGGAGGACCCTCAACATTTCCTCCGTGATATAATCAGAATTGGGCAGTTACTGAGGTGTCCAGGAGGAGAGATGGTGGAACTTGCCTCGTTTCAGTTAAGAGGCGCTGCACGGGTTTGGTTTGAATCAGTACAGAAGAGATATGCAAGGAGAGTTGCTCCTATGACCTGGGAAGATTTTCAGAGGGAATTCCTGGGTCGGTTTCTGTCTGAAGGAATGAAGTATGCCAAGCGTCAACAGTTCGAAGACTTGTGGATGACGCCGAATATGTCTGTGACCGAGTTTGAACTGCAGTACACAGAGCTAGCTCAATACGCTCCTGAATTAGTTCCTGATGAAAGGGAATTGATCAAGAGGTTCATTCACAGACTGGTAGAGCCGTTGTTCGTAGTGCTACTACCCCAGTGTAATCAATTTGAAACTTTAGCACAGGCTGCAGATTGTGCAAGAGTGATCGAAAATAGAAAGAAGTTTGGGACGTCGGCGAATCCCAAGAATAAATTATTGATGAGCAATGAGGGCCAAGGATGGAAGAAGAAGCAAAAGACAGCTGGTAATTCTGGTATAGTTTCAAATTATGCAGGACAAGTTGGTGGGCAGTCTGCTATTACCACCACAAGTTCTGGGAAGAGTAACACCCAAGGTGGGCAGAGGTCCCAAGGCAGTAGTCAGGGCGGTAACCAGAAACCGCAGTGTGGAACATGTGGGATATTTCATTTTGGAGAGTGCAAAGCCAAGAGAGGAAGTTGTTACAATTGTGGGCAATTCGGACATATGGCTAGGGAATGTCCACAGAAGAGGACCAACACAAGTGTCAGAAATAATCCTACTCCAGGTAGTACTCCGATTGCAGCCCCACCAGTTAGAACTGTACCACCCCAGGTTAACACTTCAGGTGCGGGCAGAGGTAGAGGAGCAGGAGCAGGTGGTAGAGGTTCAGGTGCGCCGGGAGGAGGACAGGCACGAGTATTTGCTTTGTCTCGGCAGGATGCACATGCCTCAAATACAGTTGTGACAGGTACACTTACAGTATGCTCTCTCAAGGCTCTTGTATTATTTGATTCTGGTTCAACGCATTCCTACATCTCACATGCATTTGCACGGAAAGTTGAGAAACGCCCCACCAGGTTGAAAGAGACAGAAAAGGTCTCTACTCCGATGGGTGATTCGATTCAAGTTAAGTATGTCTATGAGACATGTGATGTTATAGTCGAGGGTCATGAGACGGTTGTAGACCTACGACTATTATACATGGTAGACCTAGACGTCATCTTGGGCATGGATTGGTTGGCATCTTGTCATGCGGTGGTTGACTGCAGGGCAAAGTGTTTAAGGTTCAATATGCCTGATGAGGAACCATTTGTATTATGGGGTGATGGTGGTGCCTCACATCCAAGCCTAATTTCGGCAATGGAAGCTTCCAAACTACTTGAGAAAGGGTGTAAGGGATATTTGGCAGTTGTGAGGGATAAGACGAAAGAGGTAATTTCCGCTGATCAGGTGCCAGTGGTTCGGGAGTTCCTTGATGTGTTTCCTGATGAACTGCCAGGATTGCCGCCTGATCGAGAAATTGAGTTCGAGATTGAACTGTTACCAGGAACACAGCCGATGTCCACACCGCCCTATAGAATGGCTCCGAAAGAGTTGACGGAGCTACACGCCCAATTACAGGAGTTACTTGATAAGGGTTTTATCAGACCCAGTTTTTCACCATGGGGTGCTCCGGTGTTGTTCGTGAAGAAGAAGGATGGAACTTTAAGATTGTGTATCGATTACCGAAAGTTGAATAAGGTGACGGTCCGCAATCAGTATCCACTTCCAAGGATCGATGATTTGTTTGATCAACTGCAGGGTGCTAAGAGGTTTTCAAAAATCGATTTGCGATCAGGGTATCATCAGTTGAAGATTAAAAATGAAGATGTACCCAAGACTGCTTTTCGAACCCGATACGGCCATTATGAATTTCCAGTTATGTCATTCGGTCTAACTAATGCACCAGCAGCTTTTATGGACTTGATGAACCGGGTTTTCAAGCCATTTCTAGACCGGTTTGTCATTGTATTTATAGATGACATTCTAATCTATTCCAAAAATGCGGAGGAGCACGCAACCCACATGAGACTGGCATTACAAAAGCTAAGAGAAGAGAAGTTGTATGCTAAGTTTTCAAAGTGTGAATTTTGGCTTGATAGAGTGGCATTCCTTGGTCACGTGGTATCTTCAGAGGGAATCCACGTGGACCCAAGCAAAGTAGAAGCAGTGAAGAATTGGTCCCAACCAACCTCAGTCACAGAGATTCGTAGTTTCTTAGGTTTGGTTGGGTATTACAGGAGGTTTGTGCAGGATTTTTCGAAGATTGCTGCACCTCTTACCAAGTTGACTCAAAAAGGGGTGAAGTTTGAGTGGAGTAACAAGTGTGAAGAAAGTTTCCAGAAACTGAAGGAAAGTCTCACTACAGCGCCAGTGTTGGCACTTCCTGAAGGCACCGGAGGATATGTGGTTTACTGTGATGCTTCGCGAATTGGGTTAGGGTGCGTTCTTATGCAATATGGGAGAGTAATTGCTTATGCATCTAGGCAACTCCGGAAGCATGAGAAGAATTACCCGACTCACGATCTTGAAATGGCAGCGGTGGTGTTTGCCTTGAAGATTTGGAGACACTACCTTTATGGTGAATCGTGTGAGATATACACAGACCACAAAAGCCTCAAGTACATTTTTGAACAGAAAGACTTGAATCTGAGACAACGCAGGTGGATGGAGTTGATAAAAGATTATGACTGTACGATTCTTTACCATCCTGGTAAAGCAAATGTTGTAGCAGATGCCTTGAGCCGAAAGTCAATGGGTAGCTTAGCCCATATCAGTGAAGTACGAAGACCGTTGATTCGGGAAATACATGAGCTAGAACAGTCTGGAACTCAGTTTGAAATTGGAAATTCCAACTTGTTTCTAGCCCATATCCAAGCTAAGTCGTCTCTAATTGAAGAAGTTAAATCCAAGCAAGAGCAAGACGCCGACCTCAAACAGATCAAAGATACAGTGGTTAAAGGGGAGAAGGACGACGTCCGATTCTCTATAGATGAAAATGGCACACTCCGGTTGGAGGGACGATTGTGTGTACCTATGGTGGATGGTTTGAAAGAAAGAATTCTTGATGAGGCACACAAGACAGCATATACTATCCATCTAGGAGGTAACAAGATGTATCAATATCTCAGGGAGTTATACTGGTGGAATGGTATGAAGAGAGATGTGGCAGACTATGTATCTAGATGTTTAGTGTGTCAGCAAGTTAAGGCTGAACACCAAAAGCCCGCCGGAACACTTCAAAAGATAGAAATTCCAGAGTGGAAATGGGAAAGAATTACGATGGATTTTGTATCGGGATTACCGCGATCGCAGAGGGGTTTCGACTCAGTTTGGGTAATAGTTGACCGGATGACCAAGTCCGCTCATTTCCTGCCAGTTAAGACCACTTACGGAGTGGGTCAGTATGCCTAGTTATATCTATCAGAGATAGTGAGGTTACACGGAGTGCCGGTGTCGATTATCTCTGACAGGGGGCCACAGTTTACCTCTCGATTCTGGAGGGCATTGCAGGAGACATTGGGGACGAGGGTTGATCTGAGTACAGCATTTCATCCCCAGACTGATGGGCAATCTGAGAGTACTATTCAGGTTTTGGAGGACATGCTAAGGGCATGTGTTATGGATTTCGGCGGAAGTTGGGAAAAGTATCTACCATTAGCAGAGTTTGCCTACAATAACAGTTAGCAGTCCAATATACAGATGGCACCTTTTGAAGCTTTATATGGTCGAAGGTGTAGATCCCCGATTGGGTGGTTCGAGGTCGGAGAGGCCAAGTTAGTTGGTCCAGAACTTGTTCAAGAAGCGTTGGACAAGGTAAAGGTAATTAGAGAAAAGCTTGTGACGGCTCAGAGTAGGCAGAAGTCATATGCCGACAATCGGAGAAGAGAATTAGAATTCGCTGTGGGTGACCAAGTCTTTTTGAAAATTTCACCAATGAGAGGCGTGATGAAGTTTGGCAAGAAAGGCAAGCTAAGTCCAAGGTATATCGGACCGTTTGAGATACTTGAACGTGTGGGAAATGTTGCCTACCGTCTTCAGTTGCCGGCGGAACTAGAAGGAGTTCATCCGGTGTTTCATGTATCAATGCTTCGCAAGTACTTGCCAGATCCTTCTCATGTAATCCAACCCCAGGAGATACAACTAACCGAAGATTTGACGTATGAGGAGATACTGGTGGAAATCTTAGATCGTCAATTGAAGAAGTTGAGATCGAAAGAAATACCATTGCTGAAAGTTCTGTGGAGAAATCACTCGACCGAGGAAGCTACGTGCGAAGTCGAGGGAGAAATGCGCAGGACATATCCTCACCTATTTGAAAACTATGGTTAGTATGTGATTGAAATTCGGGGACCGAATTTCTTAAGGGGGGAAGATTGTAATACCCGAAAATTTTCCAATTAACGTTAAGGTCCTAATTTAATTTTTTATTTTAATTTTGAAGGAAAAGGAGGAAATTTAAAATAAATAAAATTTTATTTGGACCAAAAATTAGGACCTAACGGGAAATATTGGGTGTAAGGTTATTAACCCCAAAATTTATTTTAACTATAAATAATAATATATTAAATATATATATATATATAAATATACAAAATGTTTTTTTTTAAAAAAAATATATATAATATAGGTGGCTGGAAGGGGGTCACACACGTGACCCCCTTGTAATTAAAATGGTCCCAAATTCTTTTGCTCCAGAGAGGCCGAGACGTTGAAGCAAAAAAAAAAAGAGAGTGAAGTGAGGACCACGACGCGAGCTGCAGCTGGAAGGGAGGTGACGCGCGCGGGAAGCAGCCGGGAAGTGCGCCGCCGTTCGCAGGGACCAGGACCGTCGACGGCGACGCTGGACGCCGGAGGAAGGCGGTCCGGCGCAGTCTTCACGGAGGAGAGAGAGAGAGATGACGGGAAGTTGTTTTTAGCCGGAATCTTCGCCGGAATCCGCCGTTTCGAAGCCGGGGAAGGTGACCGGGAGTTCTTTCTACCCCATTCCATCATCCTATCCGATTGAATCGAGGTAAAAAGTCCCGAATCCCTCAAACCCCAAATTTATCTATTTTAGGGATTTTTGGAAAATTCCTAATTGGTATGAATAAATTATTTTGGGTCCTAATTTGAAGCTATTGGGTTGTTTAGAAGTACTTGGAAGTATATTTGTTGGAAAATTGATGAGGGAAGCTACCCAACTTGAAAACCATAGAGCAATGGAATGTAAAGTGAGGCAAAGTGTAGTATAAACTGAATTGGGATTGATTGGTGTGTTGGATTGGTGTTATAGAATGGTAGGAGTGTGGAATATGCGAGGGATTAACGCCCGAGTAATTCCGTCTCAACCGAAAACCAATTTGGTATTAAGAGAGACACTTTTCAATCGAATTTAGAATATGGAGCTAAGATATTAGCTAGGAATTTAGATTATACCGTGGTGGATGCTCGGGATTGATTTAAATAGTGAAATGCTTTTATTAGGTGAATTATCAATTTTAAAGGATATCCGGCCACATATGTTGTATGTGGATATGAGTTGGAAGGTTGGTTATGAAAGGTCACATACGAACGCTTGTAGGTGAAAATGAGTATTAAGAGAGAGGAAGAAGGTTAAGACCAAGGACTTGGTTCTTGGCAAAGTTTAATGTATTAACTTGACATGAGCATAGCATATGCATATAATTTGCATACAGTAAGGATGATAATGATGTAAATATATTTGTTAGGTAACCACGAATTGTCTGGAGCAGGAGTGACTCTAGGACCAGAAACAGGAAGCCGTCCAGGTGAGGGGTTTCCCATCCTTGCCCTACATGGTTGAATGAGGATGTGAATACGTGGTTTGCTTACTTGCTTGTTTGTAAGAATTGTTAGGAAATAACATGCTATTGTTGTTCCTAAACTGTTATTTGTGAAAATATTTGTATATATGTGATTGATTAAAGTTGAAGTGGTACTGGAGGGTATCCATGTGATGGCATGGGATACGCCAAACAGTACAAGTAAAAAAGGGTAGGATATTGATTTCGTTCAATTTTTGGTTTGTCCTAATAATTAGAAACCCACTAAGGAAATGAAACTGACTTATTTATACACGTCAACGTGATTTGTGGTAAATGAACTTAGGAAATACCTTAGAGCTAGGTTATCATCTAATCAAGGGTTGGGTACTAAGCAAAGAGTAGAAAAATCTCATAATTGATTAGAAATTCTTAGTGGAGTTCACACTGCTGAGGTAAAGACACTTTAGAATAGAAATGGATAGTCCGTGTTGCAAACCCCACTGAAAGTAAGAGAGTGAAATATGACGTCAGACATTTGCCCGTTGTGGCTATGGCCCTAGCCTGGCACTAGGGTGGTGCATTACATATTCATGGTTGGCCGTTGTGGCTATTGCCCTAGCTTGGCACTAGGGTGGCGCATTACATATTCATGTTTGCCCGTTGTGGCTATTGCCCTAGCTTGGCACTAGGGTGGTGCATTACATATTCATGGTTGCCCGTTGTGGCTATTGCCCTAGCTTGGCACTAGGGTGGTGCATTACATCTTCATGGTTGCCCGTCGTGGCTATTGCCCTAGCCTGGCACTGGGGTGGTGCATAGCATTTAAAGGATTTGCCATTGAGGCTATTGCCCTAGCGTGGCACTAGGGTCGATTGTATGATTTATAGTTTTTAATATGAAATGTTTCATGTTATTGGTTGCTTATGAGTAGCATGTTTGAGAAGCATGATTCCTAGGTTTATCTGTGACGTAACGTTATATTAATGTTGCCTGATCATTATATAACATCTGACAAACTGGTATTTCGTGCGCATGTGGTTGTGAGTGGTTCCCTTTCCCCAGCTGTAGTGGTACCCGCCGCTACGCCGAGGATGGGAAGCTTCTCACTGAGTCTGTTGGACTCACACCCTCTGTTTAAATGTTACAGATACAGGAATCGGGCAGGCTTCGACGTCCGGATAGTGATACGGACATCTATCCACTTGCATCGCATTTGTTCGCGTGGGTGGACATCTTTTGATTATTTAGCCTTCATTATTTTGAGTTGTATATATTCTAAAGTTGTAAAGGCGATGTAAATATGCAGCTTTTGAATTATGCTATATCTAGACTTGTCGGCTTCACATGTGCTTACTGATAGGATTCTGGTTATTGGGAAAGTCTTGATATACTTATATATATACATATCTGCGTATGTGAATAGGATAGATCACACATAATGGTGTGTGATCAATATGTATAAGCTATATATATACGTGTGACTTGGTATATGTTGGATGAAAAATATAAATATCTGCATGTGAATAGGATAGATTACACGTATTGAGACGTGTAATCACTATGTAGACTTAACTGTGCGTGTGAGTGTGCATGTGTGATTATGACAGGTTATATATATATTGTGTGTGTGAATAGGATAGATCATTCCTTTGGGGTTTGATCACTATGTATATATATATTTATGTGTGGATGACCTGAGTGTATGGATGTATATATATACGTGAAATGGGCTGAAGCGGCATTGAGCGCCGTGGATTGCAGGTTATCTAGGCCACCAATGATGGTGTGGCCACTATATACACTATGTGAATGTTGTATGATGATTGCGTATAAGGGTAGATAATTTATGATTATAGGTAAGGCTTACGGGTTTAGAGGCTAAATTCTATCCCCGTGCCGGTCACGGATCCCTGTAATTGGGGTCGTGACAAAGTTGGTATTAGAGCCTGGTTATTTCTTTAAGTCATGTGAAGCCATTGGTATGACCGGGTGTTGGTTTAAGCTTCGTTGTGAAACCCGGGCACAACGTTACATTAAATAGGCACTTGTGGGAGTACCCAGGATAATTTGAGTCAGCCTTTCTTTCATTCCTTCTTAATCTATGATAGATTATGCAAATGCTTATCAGGTGACATTTTTGTGCAGTACAGGGATGCTGCCGACTACTAGGCAGGCTAGGAGGGGCGGTAGAGTCCCTGCACGTACAGATGAGGAGTCCGTTCGGGAGGAGAGAGTGCCTCCCAGGGGCCGAGCTAGAGGCCATGCTAGAGGCCGTGCTAGAGGCCGTGCTCGCGGTCGTGGTAGGACACAAGAAAGAGAAGTGCATAGGCAATAAAACCCAGAGCCACAGGTTGAGACGGGTGCTTCTTCAGTTGCTGCGATGCTGACTGTTGGATTTCAGGAATTGAGAGCTGAAATGACCCGCCAAATTCAACAAGAAGTCCGCCGTTTAGTTGTCGGCGAAGAAGAAGAGCAAGTGATATCGGTTGAACAGGAAACTGAAACAAGGGAGGAAGAACCAAGAAGGGGATGGCAACAAAGGGACGTGCCTCGGAGACCGAGGGGAGTTCCGAGGGAATTACCGATTACTAAATTCCTGAAGCTAAATCCGCCTACCTTTTGCGGAACCGAAACCAAGGAGGACCCTCAACATTTCCTCCGTGATATAATCAGAATTGGGCAGTTACTGAGGTGTCCAGGAGGAGAGATGGTGGAACTTGCCTCGTTTCAGTTAAGAGGCGCTGCACGGGTTTGGTTTGAATCAGTACAGAAGAGATATGCAAGGAGAGTTGCTCCTATGACCTGGGAAGATTTTCAGAGGGAATTCCTGGGTCGGTTTCTGTCTGAAGGAATGAAGTATGCCAAGCGTCAACAGTTCGAAGACTTGTGGATGACGCCGAATATGTCTGTGACCGAGTTTGAACTGCAGTACACAGAGCTAGCTCAATACGCTCCTGAATTAGTTCCTGATGAGAGGGAATTGATCAAGAGGTTCATTCACAGACTGGTAGAGCCGTTGTTCGTAGTGCTACTATCCCAGTGTAATCAATTTGAAACTTTAGCACAGGCTGCAGATTGTGCAAGAGTGATCGAAAATAGAAAGAAGTATGGGACGTCGGCGAATCCCAAGAATAAATTATTGATGAGCAATGAGGGCCAAGGATGGAAGAAGAAGCAAAAGACAGCTGGTAATTCTGGTATAGTTTCAAATTATGCAGGACAAGTTGGTGGGCAGTCTGCTATTACCACCACAAGTTCTGGGAAGAGTAACACCCAAGGTGGGCAAAGGTCCCAAGGCAGTAGTCAGGGCGGTAACCAGAAACCGCAGTGTGGAACATGTGGGAGATTTCATTTTGGAGAGTGCAAAGCCAAGAGAGGAAGTTGTTACAATTGTGGGCAATTCGGACATATGGCTAGGGAATGTCCACAGAAGAGGACCAACACAAGTGTCAGTAGTAATCCTACTCCAGGTAGTACTCCGATTGCAGCCCCACCAGTTAGAACTGTACCACCCCAGGTTAACACTTCAGGTGTGGGCAGAGGTAGAGGAGCAGGAGCAGGTGGTAGAGGTTCAGGTGCGCCGGGAGGAGGACAGGCACGAGTATTTGCTTTGTCTCGGCAGGATGCACATGCCTCAAATACAGTTGTGACAGGTACACTTACAGTATGCTCTCTCAAGGCTCTTGTATTATTTGATTCTGGTTCAACGCATTCCTACATCTCACATGCATTTGCACGGAAAGTTGAGAAACGCCCCACCAGGTTGAAAGAGACAGAAAAGGTCTCTACTCCGATGGGTGATTCGATTCAAGTTAAGTATGTCTATGAGACATGTGATGTTATAGTCGAGGGTCATGAGACGGTTGTAGACCTACGACTATTATACATGGTAGACCTAGACGTCATCTTGGGCATGGATTGGTTGGCATCTTGTCATGCGGTGGTTGACTGCAGGGCAAAGTGTTTAAGGTTCAATATGCCTGATGAGGAACCATTTGTATTATGGGGTGATGGTGGTGCCTCACATCCAAGCCTAATTTCGGCAATGGAAGCTTCCAAACTACTTGAGAAAGGGTGTAAGGGATATTTGGCAGTTGTGAGGGATAAGACGAAAGAGGTAATTTCCGCTGATCAGGTGCCAGTGGTTCGGGAGTTCCTTGATGTGTTTCCTGATGAACTGCTAGGATTGCCGCCTGATCGAGAAATTGAGTTCGAGATTGAACTGTTACCAGGAACACAACCGATGTCCACACCGCCCTATAGAATGGCTCCGAAAGACTTGACGGAGCTACACGCCCAATTACAGGAGTTACTTGATAAGGGTTTTATCAGACCCAGTTTTTCACCATGGGGTGCTCCGGTGTTGTTCGTGAAGAAGAAGGATGGAACTTTAAGATTATGTATCGATTACCGAAAGTTGAATAAGGTGACGGTCCGCAATCAGTATCCACTTCCAAGGATCGATGATTTGTTTGATCAACTGCAGGGTGCTAAGAGGTTTTCAAAAATCGATTTGCGATCAGGGTATCATCAGTTGAAGATTAAAAATGAAGATGTACCCAAGACTGCTTTTCGAACCCGATACGGCCATTATGAATTTCCTAGTTATGTCATTCGGTCTAACTAATGCACCAGCAGCTTTTATGGACTTGATGAACCGGGTTTTCAAGCCATTTCTAGACCGGTTTGTCATTGTATTTATAGATGACATTCTAATCTATTCCAAAAATGCGGAGGAGCACGCAACCCACTTGAGACTGGCATTACAAAAGCTAAGAGAAGAGAAGTTGTATGCTAAGTTTTCAAAGTGTGAATTTTGGCTTGACAGAGTGGCATTCCTTGGTCACGTGGTATCTTCAGAGGGAATCCACGTGGACCCAAGCAAAGTAGAAGCAGTGAAGAATTGGTCCCAACCAACCTCAGTCACAGAGATTCGTAGTTTCTTAGGTTTGGTTGGGTATTACAGGAGGTTTGTGCAGGATTTTTCGAAGATTGCTGCACCTCTTACCAAGTTGACTCAAAAAGGGGTGAAGTTTGAGTGGAGTAACAAGTGTGAAGAAAGTTTCCAGAAACTGAAGGAAAGTCTCACTACAGCGCCAGTGTTGGCACTTCCTGAAGGCACCGGAGGATATGTGGTTTACTCTGATGCTTCGCGAATTGGGTTAGGGTGCGTTCTTATGCAATATGGGAGAGTAATTGCTTATGCATCTAGGCAACTCCGGAAGCATGAGAAGAATTACCCGACTCACGATCTTGAAATGGCAGCGGTGGTGTTTGCCTTGAAGATTTGGAGACACTACCTTTATGATGAATCGTGTGAGATATACACAGACCACAAAAGCCTCAAGTACATTTTTGAACAGAAAGACTTGAATCTGAGACAACGCAGGTGGATGGAGTTGATAAAAGATTATGACTGTACGATTCTTTACCATCCTGGTAAAGCAAATGTTGTAGCAGATGCCTTGAGCCGAAAGTCAATGGGTAGCTTAGCCCATATCAGTGAAGTACGAAGACCGTTGATTCGGGAAATACATGAGCTGGAACAGTCTGGAACTCAGTTTGAAATTGGAAATTCCAACTTGTTTCTAGCCCATATCCAAGCTAAGTCGTCTCTAATTGAAGAAGTTAAATCCAAGCAAGAGCAAGACGCCGACCTCAAACAGATCAAAGATAAAGTGGTTAAAGGGGAGAAGGACGACGTCCGATTCTCTATAGATGAAAATGGCACACTCCGGTTGGAGGGACGATTGTGTTTACCTATGGTGGATGGTTTGAAAGAAAGAATTCTTGATGAGGCACACAAGACAGCATATACTATCCATCCAAGAGGTAACAAGATGTATCAAGATCTCAGGGAGTTATACTGGTGGAATGGTATGAAGAGAGATGTGGCAGACTATGTATCTAGATGTTTAGTGTGTCAGCAAGTTAAGGCTGAACACCAAAAGCCCGCCGGAACACTTCAAAAGATAGAAATTCCAGAGTGGAAATGGGAAAGAATTACGATGGATTTTGTATCGGGATTGCCGCGATCGCAGAGGGGTTTCGACTCAGTTTGGGTAATAGTTGACCGGATGACCAAGTCCGCTCATTTCCTGCCGTTAAGACCACTTACGGAGTGGGTCAGTATGCCCAATTATATCTATCAGAGATAGTGAGGTTACACGGAGTGCCGGTGTCGATTATCTCTGACAGGGGGCCACAGTTTACCTCTCGATTCTGGAGGGCATTGCAGGAGACATTGGGGACGAGGGTTGATCTGAGTACAGCATTTCATCCCCAGACTGATGGGCAATCTGAGAGGACTATTCAGGTTTTGGAGGACATGCTAAGGGCATGTGTTATGGATTTCGGCGAAAGTTGGGAAAAGTATCTACGATTAGCAGAGTTTGCCTACAATAACAGTTACCAGTCCAGTATACAGATGGCACCTTTTGAAGCTTTATATGGTCGAAGGTGTAGATCCCCGATTGGGTGGTTCGAGGTCGGAGAGGCCAAGTTAGTTGGTCCAGAACTTGTTCAAGAAGCGTTGGACAAGGTAAAGGTAATTAGAGAAAAGCTTGTGACGGCTCAGAGTAGGCAGAAGTCATATGCCGACAATCGGAGAAGAGAATTAGAATTCGCTGTGGGTGACCAAGTCTTTTTGAAAATTTCACCAATGAGAGGCGTGATGAGGTTTGGCAAGAAAGGCAAGCTAAGTCCAAGGTATATCGGACCGTTTGAGATACTTGAACGTGTGGGAAATGTTGCCTACCGTCTTCAGTTGCCGGCGGAACTAGAAGGAGTTCATCCGGTGTTTCATGTATCAATGCTTCGCAAGTACTGGCCAGATCCTTCTCATGTAATCCAACCCCAGGAGATACAACTAACCGAAGATTTGACGTATGAGGAGATACCGGTGGAAATCTTAGATCGTCAATTGAAGAAGTTGAGATCGAAAGAAATACCATTGGTGAAAGTTCTGTGGAGAAATCACTCGACCGAGGAAGCTACGTGGGAAGTCGAGGGAGAAATGCGCAGGACATATCCTCACCTATTTGAAAACTAAGGTTAGTATGTGATTGAAATTCGGGGACCGAATTTCTTAAGGGGGGAAGATTGTAATACCCGGAAATTTTCCAATTAACGTTAAGGTCCTAATTTAATTTTTTATTTTAATTTGGAAGGAAAAGGAGGAAATTTAAAATAAATAAAATTTTATTTGGACCAAAAATTAGGACCTAACGGGAAATATTGGGTGTAAGGTTATTAACCCCAAAATTTATTTTAACTATAAATAATAATATATTAAATATATATATATATAAATATACAAAATGTTTTTTTTAAAATAAAAATATATAATATAGGTGGCTGGAAGGGGGTCACACACATGACCCCCTTGTAATTAAAATGGTCCCAAATTCTTTTGCTCCAGAGAGGCCGAGACGTTGAAGCAAAAAAAAAAAAAGAGAGTGAAGTGAGGACCACGACGCGAGCTGCAGCTGGAAGGGAGGTGACGCGCGCGGGAAGCAGCCGGGAAGTGCGCCGCCGTTCGCTGGGACCAGGACCGTCGACGGCGACGCTGGACGCCGGAGGAAGGCGGTCCGGCGCGGTCTTCACGGAGGAGAGAGAGAGAGATGACGGGAAGTTGTTTTTAGCCGGAATCTTCGCCGGAATCCGCCGTTTCGAAGCCGGGGAAGGTGACCGGGAGTTCTTTCTACCCCATTCCATCATCCTATCCGATTGAATCGAGGTAAAAAGTCCCGAATCCCTCAAACCCCAAATTTATCTATTTTACGGATTTTTGGAAAATTCCTAATTGGTATGAATAAATTATTTTGGGTCCTAATTTGAAGCTATTGGGTTGTTTAGAAGTACTTGGAAGTATATTTGTTGGAAAATTGATGAGGGAAGCTACCCAACTTGAAAACCATAGAGCAATGGAATGTAAAGTGAGGCAAAGTGTAGTATAAAATGAATTGGGATTGATTGGTGTGTTGGATTGGTGTTATAGAATGGTAGGAGTGTGGAATATGCGAGGGATTAACGCCCGAGTAATTCCGTCTCAACCGGAAACCAATTTGGTATTAAGAGAGACACTTTTCAATCCAATTTAGAATATGGAGCTAAGATATTAGCTAGGAATTTAGATTATACCGTGGTGGATGCTCGGGATTGATTTAAATAGTGAAATGCTTTTATTAGGTGAATTATCAATTTTAAAGGATATCCGGCCACATATGTTATATGTGGATATGAGTTGGAAGGTTGGTTATGAAAGGTCACATACGAACGCTTGTAGGTGAAAATGAGTATTAAGAGAGAGGAAGAAGGTTAAGACCAAGGACTTGGTTCTTGGCAAAGTTTAATGTATTAATTTGACATGAGCATAGCATATGCATATAATTTGCATACAGTAAGGATGATAATGATGTAAATATATTTGTTAGGTAACCACGAATTGTCTGGAGCAGGAGTGACTCCAGGACCAGAAATAGGAAGCCGTCCAGGTTAGGGGTTTCCCATCCTTGCCCTACAGGGTTGAATGAGGATGTGAATACGTGGTTTGCTTACTTGCTTGTTTGTAAGAATTGTTAGGAAATAACATGCTATTGTTGTTCCTAAACTGTTATTTGTGAAAATATTTGTATATATGTGATTGATTAAAGTTGAAGTGGTACTGGAGGGTATCCATGTGATGGCATGGGATACGCCAAACAGTACAAGTAAAAAAGGGTAGGATATTGATTTCGTTCAATTTTTGGTTTGTCCTAATAATTAGAAACCCACTAAGGAAATGAAACTGACTTATTTATACACGTCGACGTGATTTGTGGTAAATGAACTTAGGAAATACCTTAGAGCTAGGTTATCATCTAATCAAGGGTTGGGTACTAAGCAAAGAGTAGAAAAATCTCATAATTGATTAGAACTTCTTAGTGGAGTTCACACTGCTGAGGTAAAGACACTTTAGAATAGAAATGGGTAGTCCGTGTTGCAAACCCCACTGAAAGTAAGAGAGTGAAATATGACGTCAGACATTTGCCCGTTGTGGCTATGGCCCTAGCCTGGCACTAGGGTGGTGCATTACATATTCATGGTTGCCCGTTGTGGCTATTGCCCTAGCTTGGCACTAGGGTGGCGCATTACATATTCATGTTTGCCCGTTGTGGCTATTACCCTAGCTTGGCACTAGGGTGGTGCATTACATATTCATGGTTGCCCGTTGTGGCTATTGCCCTAGCTTGGCACTAGGGTGGTGCATTACATCTTCATGGTTGCCCGTCGTGGCTATTGCCCTAGCCTGGCACTAGGGTGGTGCATAGCATTTAAAGGATTTGTCGTTGAGGCTATTGCCCTAGCGTGGCACTAGGGTCGATTGTATGATTTATAGTTTTTAATATGAAATGTTTCATGTTATTGGTTGCTTATGAGTAGCATGTTTGAGAAGCATGATTCCTAGGTTTATCTGTGACGTAACGTTATATTAATGTTGCCCGATCATTATATAACATCTGACAAACTGGTATTTCGTGCGCATCTGGTTGTGAGTGGTTCCCTTTCCCCAGCTGTAGTGGTACCCGCCGCTACGCCGAGGATGGGAAGCTTCTCACTGAGTCTGTTGGACTCACACCCTCTGTTTAAATGTTACAGATACAGGAATCGGGCAGGCTTCGACGTCCGGACAGTGATACGGACATCTATCCACTTGCACCGCATTTGTTCGCGTGGGTGGACATCTTTTGATTATTTAGCCTTCATTATTTTGTGTTGTATATATTCTAAAGTTGTAAAGGCGATGTAAATATTTGCAGCTTTTGAATTATGCTATATCTAGACATGTCGGCATCACATGTGCTTACTGATAGGATTCTGGGTGTTGGGAAAGTCTTGATATACTTATATATATACATATCTACGTATGTGAATAGGATAGATCACACATAATGGTGTGTGATCAATATGTATAAGCTATATATATACGTGTGACTTGGTATATGTTGGATGAAAAATATAAATATCTGCATGTGAATAGGATAGATTACACGTATTGAGACGTGTAATCACTATGTATACTTAACTGTGCGTGTGAGTGTGAATGTGTGATTATGACAGGTTATATATATATTGTGTGTGTGAATAGGATAGATCATTCCTTTGGGGTTTGATCACTATGTATATATATATTTATGTGTGGATGACCTGAGTGTATGGATGTATATATATACGTGAAATGGGCTGAAGCGGCATTGAGCGCCGTGGATTGCAGGTTACCTAGGCCACCAATGATGGTGTGGCCACTATATACACTATGTGAATATTGTATGATGATTGCGTATAAGGGTAGATAATTTATGATTATAGGTAAGGCTTACGGGTTTAGAGGCTAAATTCTATCCCCGTGCCGGTCACGGATCCCTATAATTGGGGTCGTGACATTGAAATTCATCAGTTTTCTCCGATTAGTGTTTCGGAAACTTGATATTTATCGATTTTGGCAATTCAGTGTTTCGAAAACTTGATTTTATTGTTAATAAGTTTTCGCCGGTAAGAGTTTCAAATACTTGATATTCACCAATTTTCGCCGGTGAGTGTTTCGAAAACATGATATTCATCAATTTTTGCCACTGAGTGTTTTGAAAACTTGATTTTCTTGTTAATTAGTTTTCCTCGATGAGTGTTTTAAAAACATGATATTCATCAGTTTTTGTCGATTAGTGTTTTGAAAACTTGATATTCATCAGTTTTCGCCAATGAGTGTTTCGAAAACTTGATTTTCTTGTTAATTAGTTTTTGCCGATGAGTGTTTCGAAAACATGATAGTCATCAGTTTTCGCCGGGGAGTGTTTCGAAAACTTGATATTCATCAATTTTCACCAATGAGTGTTCGAAAACTTGATTTTCTTGTTAATCTGTTATCGCCGATGAGTGTTTCGAAAACTTAATATTCATCAATTTTCGCCGGAGAGTGTTTTGGAAACTTGATATTCATCAGTTTTCGTCGGTGAGCGTTTCGAAAACTTGATATGCGTTAGTTTTGGCCGGTGAGTGTTTCGAAAACTATATATTCATCAATTTTCGCCAACGAATGTTTCGATAACTTGATTTTCATGTTAATTAGTTTTCGCCGATGAGTGTTTCGAAAACTTGATATTCATTAGTTTTCGCCGATGAGGGTTTCGAAAACTTGATATTCATCAGTTTTCGCCGATGAGTGTTTTGAAAACTTGATATTCATCAGTTTTCGCTGATGAGTGTTTTGAAAACATGATATTCATCAGTTTTTGCCGATTAGTGTTTCGATAACTTGATATGATCAATTTTCGCCGATTAGTGTTTCGGAAACATGATATCCATCAATTTTCGCCGGTTAGTGTTTCCAAAACATGATTTTCTGGTTAATCAGTTTTCGCCGATGAGTGTTTCGAAAACTTGATATTCATTAGTTTTTGCCGATGAGTGTTTCGGATACTTGATATTCATGTGTTTTTGGCAATGAGTGTTTCGAAAACTAGATTTTCTTGTTAATCACTTTTTGCCGATGAGTGTTTCCAAAACTTGATATTCATCAGTTTTCGCCAATGAGTGTTTCAAAAACTAATTGTTCTTGTAAATCAGTTTTCGCCAATGAGTGTTTCGAAAACTTGATATTCATTAGTTTTCGCCAATGACTTTTTCGAAAACTTGATTTTCTTCTTGATCAGTTTTTGCCGATGAGTGTTTGGAAAACTTGATATTCATCATTTTTCGCCGATTAGTTTTTCGGAAACTTGATATTCATCAGTTTTCGCCAGTGAGTGTTTTGAAAACTTGATTCTCTTGTTTATCAATTTTCGCCGATGAGTGTTTCGAAAACTTGATATTCATCAGTTTTTACCAATGAGTGTTTCGAAAACTTGATTTTCTTGTTAATCAGTTTTCATGGATGAGTGTTTCGAAAACTTGATATTCATCAGTTTTCGCCGATTAGTGTTTCGAAAACTTGATATTCATCAGTTTTCGCAATTGAGTGTTTTGAGAACATCATTTTCTTGTTAATTAGTTTTCACCGATGAGTGTTTCGAAAACTTGATATTCATCAGTTTTCGCCGGTAAGTGTTTCGATTCGAAAACTTGATTTTCTCGTTAATCAGTTTTCGCGGATGACTGTTTCGAAAACTTAATATTCATCAATTTTCGCGGATTAGTGCTTTGAAAAGTTGATATTCATCAGTTTTCGCTAATGAGTGTTTTAAAACTTGATTTTCTTGTTAATCCGTTTTCGCTGATGAGTGTTTCGAAAACTTGATATTCACCAATTTTCGCCGGTAAGTGTTTCAGAAACTTGATATTCTTCAGTTTTCGTCAATGAGTGTTTTGAAAATTTGATTTTCTTGTTGATCATTTTTCGCAGGTGAGTGTTTCGAAAACTTAATGTTCATCAGTTTTCGCGACTGGGTGTTTAAAAAACTTGATTTTCTTGTTAATCAGTTATTGCCGATGAGTGTTTCAAAAACTTGATATTCATCAGTTTTCGCCGGTGAATGTTTAAAAACTTGATATTCATCAGTTTTCGCCGGTGAGTGTTTTGAAAACTTAATATTCATCTATTTTCGTCAATCAGTGTTTCAAAAATTTGATTTTCTTGTTAATCAATTTTCGCCGATGAGTGTTTCGAAAACATGATATTTCCCAGTTTTCGCTGGTGAGTGTTTCGAAAACTTGATATTCATCAAATTTTGCCTATGAGTGTTTCAAAAACTTGATTTTCTTGTTTATCAGTCTTCGCCAATGAGTGTTTCGAAAACTTGATGTTGATCAGTTTTCGCCGATGAGGGTGTCAGAAACTTGATATTCATTAGGTTTCATCAATGAGTGATTCAACAATTTGATTTTCTTGTTAATCAGTTTTCGCCGAAGAGTGTTTTGAAAACTTGATATTCATCAGTTTTCGCCAGTGCGTGTTTCAAAAACATGATATTCTACAAATTTCGCCAATGAGTGTTTTGAAAATTTGATTTTCTTGTTAATCAGTTTTCGCCAATGAGTGTTTCGAAAACATGATTTTCTTGTAAATCAGTTTTCGCCAATGTGTGTTTCGAAAACATGATATTCATCAGTTTTCGACAGTGAATGTTTCGAAAACTTGATATTCATCAGTTTTCGCCAATGAGTGTTTCGAAAACATGATTTTCTTGTTCATCAATTTTTGCCGATGAATGTTTCGAAACTTGATATTCATCAGTTTTCGCTGGTAAGTGTTCCGGAAACTTGATATTCATCATTTTTCGCCGGTGAGTGTTTCGGAGACTTTATATTCATTAGTTTTCGCCAATGAGTGTTTCGAAAACTTGATTTTCTGGTTAATCAGTTTTCGTCGGTGAGTGTTTCGAAAATTTCATATTCATCAGTTTTCGTCAATGAATGTTTCGAAAACTTGATTTTCTTGTTAATCAGTTTTTACCGATGAGTGTTTTGAAAACTTGATATTCATCAGTTTTCGCCAATGCATGTTTCGAAAACATGATTTTCTTGTTAATCAGTTTTCCCCGATGAGTGTTTCAAAAACTTGATATTTATCAGTCTTCGCCGATAAGTGTTTCGGAAACTTGATATTCATCAGTTTTCGCCGATGAGTGTTTCGAAAAGTTGATTTTCTTGTTAATATGTTTGCGCCGAAGAGTATTGCGAAGACATGATATTCATGAGTTTTCGCCGATGACTGTTTCGGAAACTTGATTTTCTTCAATTTTCCCAATTGAGTGTTTCGAAAACTGATTTTCTTGTTGATCAGTTTTTGCCGATAAGTATTTTGAAAACTTGATATTCATCAGTTTTCGCCGGTGAGTGTTTCGAAAACTTGATATTCATCAGTTTTCGCCAGTGACTGTTTCGAAAAGTTGATTTTCTTGTTAATCAATTTTTTCCGATGAGTGTTTCGAAAACTTGATATTCATCAGTTTTCGCCGGTGAGTGTTTCGAAAACTTGATAATCATCAGTTTTTGCCAATTAGTGTTTCGAAAACTTGATATTCATAAGTTTTCGCCAATGACTATTTTGAAAACTTGATTTTCTTCTTAATTAGTTTTCGCCGATGAGTGTTTTGAGAACTTGATATTTATCAGTTTTCGCCAGTGAGTGTGTCCAAAACTTGATATTCATCAGTTTCGCCAATGAATGTTTCAAAAATTTAATTTTCTTGTTAATCAGTTTTCGCCGATGAGTGTTTCGAAAACATAATATCATCAGTTTT
>JAAIUW010000365.1:0-25823 GCA_014851425.1 Senna tora | reverse complement strand
CATCGGCGAAAACTGATTAACCAGAAAATCAAGTTTTTGAAAACACTCATCGGCCAAAACTGATGAATATCAAGTTTTCGGAACACTCACCAGCGAAAACTTATGAATATCATGTTTTCAAAACACTCAATGGTGATATTTGATTAACAAGAAAACCAAGTTTTCACAACACTCATCGTCGAATACTGAAGAATATCAAGTTTTCGAAACACTCATCGGCGAAAACTGATTAAGATCAAGTTTTAGAAATACTCATCGACGAAAACAGATTAACGAGAAAATCAAGTTTTCGAAACACTCATTGGCGAAAACTTATGAAAATAAAATTTACGAAAACTCATCAGCGAAAACTGATGAATATCAAGTTTTTGAAACACTGATCGGCGAAAACTGATTAACAAGAATATCAAGTTTTCGAAACAATCATTGGCGAAAATTGATAAATATTAAATTTTCGAAACACTCATCGGCGAAAACTGATGAATATCAAGTTTTTGAAACACTCATCGGCGAAAACTAATTAATATCAAGTTTTCGAAACACTCATCGGCGAAAACTGATTAACAAGAAAATCAAGTTTTCGAAATAGTCATTGGCGAAAACTGATAAATATCAAATTTGAAACACTCACCAGCGAAAACTGATGAATATAAAGTTTTCGAAACACTCATTGGCGAAAACTGATGAATATCAAGTTTCCGAAATACTAATCGGCGAAAACTGATGAATATAAAGTTTTCGAAACACTCATCGACGAAAACTTATTAATAAGAAAATCAAGTTTTCAAAACACTCATTGGCGAAAACTAATGAATATCATGTTTCCGAAACACTCTCCGTCCAAAATTGATGAATATCAAGCTTTCGAAACACTAATCTGCGAAAACTGAGTAACAAGAAAATCAAATTTTCGAAACACTCATTGGTGAAAACTGATGAATATCAAGTTTTGGAAACACTCACACGCGAAAACTGATGAATATCAAGTTTTCAAAACACTCATCGGCAAAAACTGATTAACAAGAAATTGATGTTTTCGAAACACTCATTGATGAAAATTAAGTTCCCCAAACACTCCTCGGGGGAAACTGATGAATATGAAGTTTTCGAAACACTCATCGGCGAAAACTGGTTGATATCAAGATTTTCAAACACTCATCGACGAAAACATATTAACAAGAAAATGAAGTTTTCGAAACACTCATTGGCGAAAACTGATGAATATGAAGTTTTTGAAACACTCACCGGCGAAAATTGATTAACAAGAAAATCAAGTTTTCGAAACACTCATCGTCGAAAACTGATGAATATCAAGTTTTCGAAACACTCATCGACGAAAACTGATTAATAAGAAAATTAAGTTTTCGAAACAATCATTGGCGAAAACTGATGAATATCAAGATTTCGAAACACTAATCGGCTAAAACTTATGAATATCAAGTTTTCGAAACACTCATCGGCAAAAACTGATAAACAAGAAAATCAAGTTTTCGACACACTCATTGGCGAAAACGGATGAATATAAAGTTTTCAAAACTCTCACCGGCGAAAGAAGATGAATATCAAGTTTTTGAAACATTCATCGGTGGATAATGATTAACAAGAAAATCAAGTTTTCGAAACAATCATTGGCGAAAACTGATGAATAACAAGTTTCTGAAACGGTCACTGGCGAAAACAGGTCAATATCAAGATTTCGAAACACTCATCGGCGAAAACGGATTAATACCGAGTTTTCGAAACATTCATCGGCGAAAATTGATTAATATCAAGTTTTCGAAACACTCATCGGCGAAAACTAATTAACAAGAAAATCAAGTTTTCGAAACACTCATTGGGGAAAACTGTTGAATATGAAGTTTCCGAAACACTAATCGGCAAGAACTGATGATTATAAAGTTTTCAAAATACTCATCGACGAAAACTGATTAACAAGAAAATAAAATTTTCGAAACATTCATTAGCGAAAACTGACGAATATCAAGCTTTTGAAACACTCACCGGCAAAAACTGATGAATATCATGTTTTCGAAACACTCATTGGCGAAAACTGATAAACAAGAATATAAAGTTTCCGAAACACTCATCGTCGTAAATTGGTGAATAAAGAGTTTTCAAAACATTCAACGACGAAAACTAATGATTATCAAGTTTTCGAAACACTCATCGGCGATATGTGATTAACAAGAAAATCAAGTTTTCGAAACACTCATTGGCGAAAATTGATGAATATCAAGTTTCCGAAACACTCACCGCCGAAAACTTGTTAACAAGAAAATCAAGTTTTCGAAACACTCATTGGCGAAAACTGATGAATATAAAGTTTCCGAAATACTCACCGGCGAAAATGGATGAATATAATGTTTTCGAAACTCTCATCGGCGAAAATTGATTGACAAGAAAATCAAGTTTTCAAAACACTCATTGGCGAAAACTGATAAATATCAAGTTTTCGAAATACTCAGCGGCGAAAATTGATGAATATGAAGTTTTCGAAACACTCATCGGTGAAAACTGATTAACAAGAAAATCAAGTTTTCGAAACACTCATTGGCGAAAACTAATCAACATCAAGTTTTCGAAACACTCACCGGCAAAACCTAATGTATATCAAGTTTTCAAAACACTCATCGGCGCAAACTGGTTAACAAGAAAATCAAGTTTCTGAAACACTCATGGGCAAAAACTGAAGAATATCAAGTTTCCGAAACACTAGTCGGTGAAAACTGATGAATATCAAGTGTTCGAAACACTCATTGGCGAAAACTGATGAATTTCAAGTTTTCGAAACACTCACCGGCGAAAACAGATGAATATCAAGTTTTCGAAACACTCATCGGCGAAAACAGATTAACAAGAAAATCAAGTTTTCGAAACACTCAATGGCGAAAACTGATGAATATCAAGTTTTCGAAACACTCACCGGCAAAAGCTGATGAATATCATGTTTTCGAAACACTCATCGGCACAGACTGATTAACAAGAAATTGATGTTTTTGAAACACTCAATTGATGAAAATCAAGTTCCCCAAACACTCCTTGGCGAGAACTGATGAATATCAAGTTGTCGAAACACTCATCGGCGAAAACTGGTTAATATCAAGATTTTCAAAAACTCATCGACGAAAACTGATTAACAAGAAAATCAAGTTTTTGAAACACTCTATGGCAAAAATTGATGAATATCAAGTTTTCGAAACACTAATTGCCGAAAACTGATTAACAAGAAAATCAAGTTTCTGAAACACTCATGGACGAAAATTGACGAATATCAAGTGTTTGAAACACTAATCGACGAAAATTAAATAACAAGAAAATCAAGTTTTCGAAACACTCACTGGTGAAAACTTATGAATATCAAGTTTTCGAAACACTAATCGGCGAAACTGATGAATATCAAGTATTCGAAACTCTAATCGGCGAAAACTGATTAACAAGAAAATCAAGTTTTTGAAACACTCGTTGGTGAAAACGGATGAATATAAAGTTTTCGAAACAGTCACCGGCGAAAACTGATGAATATCAAGTTTTTGAAACACTCATCGGCGGAAAATGATTAACAAGAAAATCATGTTTTCGAAACAATCATTGGCGAAAACTGATTAATATCAAGTTTCTGAGACAGTCACTAGCGAAAACTGATGAATATCAAGTTTTCGAAACACTCATCGGCGAAAACTGATTAATACCAATTTTTCAAAACATTCATCGGCGAAAACTGATGAATATTAAGTTTTCGAAACACTCATTGGCGAAAACTGATTAACAAGAAAATCAAGTTTTCGAAACACTCATTGGGGAAAACTGATGAATATGAAGTTTCGGAAACACTAATCGGCAAAAACTGATGAATATCAAGTTTTCGAAATACTCATCGGCGAAAACTGATTAACAAGAAAATAAAATTTTCGAAACATTCATTAGCGAAAACTGATGAATATCATGTTTTTGAAACACTCACCGGCGAAAACTGATGAAGAAAAGTTTTCGGAACCCTCATCGGCGAAACAGATTAAGAAGAAAATCATGTTTTTCAAACACTCATTGGCAAAAACTAATGAATATCAAGTTTTTGAAACACTCACCGGCGAAAACTGATGAATATCAAGTTTTCGGGACACTCGCCGGCGAGAAGTGATTAACAAGAAAGTCAAGTTATGGAAACAATCTTTGGCGAGAACTAAAGAATATCAAGCTTTCGAAACACTCATCGGCGAAAACTGATTAACAAGAAAATCAAGTTTTCGAAACACTCATTGGCGGAAACTAATGAATATCAAGTTTCCGAAACACTAGTAGGCGAAAACTGATGAATATCAAGTTTTCGACACACTCATCGGCGAAAATTGATTAACCAGAAAATCAAGTTTTCGAAACACTCATTGGCATAAACTAATGAATATCAAGTTTCTGAAACACTAATCGGCGAAATCTGATAAACATCAAGTTTTCGAGACACTTATCGGCAAAAACTCATTAAAAAGGAAATCAATTTTTCGAAACATACATTGGCGAAAACTGATGAATATCAAATATTCAAAACACTCACCGGAAAAAACAGATGAATATCAAGTTTTGAAACACTTATCGTCGAAAACTGATTAACAAGAAAATCAAGTTTTCGAAGCACTCATTGGCGAAAATTGATCAACATCAAGTTTTCAAAACACTCACCGGAGAAAACTGATGAATATCAAGAATTCAAAACACTCATAGGCGAAAACTGATTAACAAGAAAATCAAGTTTTCGAAACACTCATTGGCGAAAACTGATGAATATCATGCTTCCGAAACACTAGTAGGCAAAAACTGATGAATATCAACTTTTCGACATACTCATCGGCGAAAACTGATGAACAAGAAAATCAAGTTTTCAAAACACTCATTTGCAAAAACAGATGAATATCAACTTTCCGAAATACTAATCGGCGAAAACTAATGAATATCAACTTTTCAAAATGCTCATCGGCGAAAACTGATGAACAAGAAAATCATGTTTTCGAAACACTCATTGGCGAAAACTGATGAATATCAAGTTTTCAAAACACTCACCGGCGAAAACTGATGAATATCAACTTTTCGAAACACTCATCGACGAAAACTGATTAACATGAAAATCATGTTTTTGAAACACTCATTAGCGAAAACTGATGAATATCCAGTTTTCAAAACACTCACCTGCGAAAACTGATGAATATCAAGTGTTTGAAACACTCATTGGTGAATACAGATTAACAAGAAAATCAAGTTTTTGAAACACTCATCGGCGAAAACTGATGAATATCAAATTTTCGAAACAATAGTCGGCGAAAACTAAAGAATATCAAGTTTTCGAAACACTCACCGGCGAAAACTAAGGAATATCATGTTTCCCAAACACTCATCGACGAAAATTGATTAACAAGAAAATCAAGTTTTCAAAACACTCATTGGCATAAACTAATGAATATAAAGTTTCTGAAATATTCACCGGCGAAAATAGATGAATATGATGTTTTCAAAACTCTCATGGGTGGAAACTGATTAACATGAAATTCAAGTTTTCGAAACACTCATTAGCGAAAATTGATGAAAATCAAGTTCCCGAAACACTCATCGGCTAGAACTGATGAATATCAAGTTTTCGAAACACTCATCAGCGAAAATTGGTTAATATCAAGTTTTTGAAACACTCATCGACAAAAACATATTAACAAGAAAATCAAGTTTTCGAAACACTCGTTGGCGAAAACTGATGAATATCAAGGTTTTGAAACAGTCACCGGCGAAAATTGATTAACAAGAAAATCAAGTTTTCGAAACACTCACCGGCGAAAACGGATGAATATCAAGATTTCGAAACACTCATCGGCGAAAACGGATGAATATCAAGTTTTCAAGACACTCGTCGGCGAAAAGTGATTAACAAGAAAATCAAGTTATGGAAACACTCATTGGCGAAAACTAATGAATATCAAGTTTTCAAAACACTCACCGGCGAAAACTTGTTAACAAGAAAATCAAGTTTTCGAAACACTCATTGGCGGAAACTAATGAATATCAAGTTTCCGAAACACTAGTAGGCAAAAACTGATGAATATCAAGTTTTCGACACACTCATCGGCGAAAATTGATTAACCAGAAAATCAAGTTTTCGAAACACTCATTGGCGAAAACTGATGAATATCTAGTTTCCGAAATACTAATCGGCGAAAACTGATGAATATCATGTTTTCGAAACACTCATCGGCAAAAATTGATTAACATGAAAATCAGGCTGTCGAAACACTCATTGGCGAAAACTGAAGAATATCAAGTTTTCAAAACACTCACCGTCAAAAACTGATGAATATGAACTTTTCCAAACACACACCGGCGAAAACTGATTAACAAGGAAATCAAGTTTTCGAAACACTCATTGGCGAAAACTGATGAATATCACCTTTACGAAACACTCATCGGCAAAAACTGATGAATATCAAGTTTTCAAAACACTCATTGGCGAAAATTGCTTAACAAGAAAATTAAGTTTTTGAAACACTCATTGGCGAAAACTGATGAATATCAAGTTTCCGAAACACTAATCAGCTAAAACTGACGAATATCAAGTTTTCGAAGCACTCATCGGCGAAAACTGATTAACAAGAAAATCAAGTTTTCGAAACACTCATTGGCGAAAACGGATGAATATCAACTTTCCGTAATACTAATCGGCGAAAACTGATGAATATCAAGTTTTCGAAACACTAAACGGGGAAAACTGATTAACAAGAAAATCAATTTTTCAAAACAATCATGGAACAAAATTGATGAATATCAAGTTTTCGAAACACTCAATGATCTAAATTGATGAATATCAAGCTTTCAAAATAGTCATCGGGGAAAACTGATGAACAAGAATATCAAGTTTTCAAAACACTCATTGGTGAAAATTAATGAATATTAAGTTTTTAGAACACTTTCCAACGAAAATTGATGAATATCAAGTGTTAGAAACACTCATCGACGAAAAATGATTAATAAGAAAATCAGGTTTTCGTAACACTCATTGGCGAAAACTGATGAATATCAAGTTTCTGAAACACTCACCGGCGAAAACTGATGAATATCAAGTTTTTGAAACACTCATCGGCGAAAACTGATTAATATCATGTTTTTGAAAGACTGATCGACGAAAACAGATTAACAAGGAAATCAAGATTTCGAAACACTTATTGGTTTAAACTGTTGAATATCAAGTTTTCGACACACTTATCGGCAAAAACTGATTAACAAGAAAATCAAGTTTTCGAAACACTCATCTGCGAAAACTGATGAATATCAAGTTTTCGGAACACTCACCAGCGAAAACTGATGAATATCATGTTTTCAAAACACTCAATGGTGAAATTTGATTAAAAAGAAAACCAAGTTTTCGCAACACTCATTGTCGAAAACTGAAGAATATCAAGTTTTCGAAACACTCATCGGCGAAAACTGATTAATATCATGTATTCGAAACTCTCATCAGCGAAGACTGATTAACAAGAAAATCAAATTTATGAAACCCTCATTGGCGAAAACTGATGAATATCAAGTTTTCGAAACACTCATCGGAGAAAACTGATTAACAAGAAAATCAAAGTTTCGAAACACTCAATGGTGAAAATTGATGAATATCAAGTTTTTGAAACACACACCGGCGAAAACTAAAGAATATCCAGTTTTCGAAACACTCATTGGCGAAAACTAAAGAATATCAAGTTTCCAAAACACTCACCGGCGAAAACTGATGAATATTAAGTTTTTCAAACACTCATCGGCGAAAACTGATTAACAAGAAAATCAAGTTTTCGAAACACTCAGTGGCAAAAACTGATGAATATCAAGTTTTCGAAACACTCACCGGCGAAAAGCTATTAACAAGAAAATCAAGTTTTTGAAACACTTATTGCCGAAAATTGAAGAATATCAAGTTTTCGAAACACTCACTGGCGAAAACTGATGAATATCAAGTTTTCAAAACACTCATTGACGAAAACTGTTGAATATCAAGTTTCCGAAACACTAATCGTCGAAAACTAATGAATATCATGTTATCAAAACAATCATCGGCGAAAATTGATTAAAAAGAAAATCAAGTTTTTGAAACAGTCATCGGCGAAAACTGATGAATATCATGTTTCCGAAACACTAATTAACGAAAACTAACGAATATCAAGTTTTCGAAACACTCATCGGCGAAAACCGATTAACAAGGAAATCAAGTTTTTGAAACACACGTTTGCAAAAACTGATGAATATCAAGTTTCCAAAACACTCACCAGCGAAAACTGATGAATATCAAGTTTTTGAAACACTCATCGGCACAGACTGATTAACAAGAAATTGATGTTTTCGAAACACTCATTGACGAAAATTAATGAAAATCAAGTTCCCGAAACACTCATCGGCGAGAACTGATGAATATCAAGTTTTCGAAACACTCATCGGCGAAAACTGGTTAGTATCATGCTTTTCAAACACTCATCGACGAAAACTTATGAACAAGAAAATCAAGTTTTCGAAACACTCATTGGCGAAAACTGATGAATATCAAGTCTTTGAAACACTCACCGGCGAAGACTGATTAACAAGAAAATCAAGTTTTCGAAACACTCATCAGTGAAAATTGATTACTATCAAGTTTTTGAAACACTCATCGGTGAAAACTAATTAACAAGAAAATCAAGTTTTCGAATCAATCATTGGCGAAAACTGATGAATATCAAGTTTCTGAAACAGTCACTGGCGAAAACAGATTAATATCAAGTTTTCGAAACACTCATCGGCGAAAACTGATTAATATCAAGTTTTCGAAACACTCATCGGCGAAAACTGATTAATATCAAGTTTTCGAAACACTCATCGGCGAAAACTGATTAACAAGAAAATCAAGTTTTCGAAACACTCATTGGCGAAAACTGATGAATATCAAGTTTCCGAAACACTAATCCGTAAAAACTGATGAGTATAAAGTTTTCAAAACACTCATCGACGAAAACTAATTAACAAGAAAATAAAGTTTTCGAAACATTCATTAGCGAAAATTGACGAATATCAAGTTTTTGAAACACTCACCGCAAAAACTGATGAAGGAAAAGTTTTCGAAACATTCAACGACGAAAACTGATTAATAAGAAAATCAAATTTTCGAAACACTCATTTGCGAAAACTGATGAGTATCAAGTTCACGAAACACTAATCGCCCAAAATTATTTGACAAGAAATCCCAGTTCACAAAACACTCACTGTCGGAAATTTATGAATATTAAGTTTTGGAAACACTCACCCGCGAAAACTTATTAACAAGAAAATCAAGTTTTCGAAACACTCATTGGCGGAAACTAATGAATATCAAGTTTCCGAAACACTAGTAGGCAAAAACTGATGAATATCAAGTTTTCGACACACTCATCGGCGAAAATTGATTAACCAGAAAATCAAGTTTTCGAAACACTCATTGGCGAAAACTGATGAATATCTAGTTTCCAAAATACTAATCGGCGAAAACTGATGAATATAATGTTTTCGAAACACTCATCGGCAAAAACTGATTAACATGAAAATCAAGTTTTCGAAACACTCAATGGCTAAAACTGATGAATATCAAGTTTTCGAAACACTCACCGGCGAAAACCGAGGAATATCAAGTTTTCGAAACACTCATCGGCGAAAACTGATTAAAAAGAAAATCAAGTTTGCGAAACAATCATTGGTGAAAACTGATGAACATCATGTTTTTGAAACACTCACCGGCGAAAACTGATGAACATCAAGTTTCCGATACACTCATCAGCGAAAACTGATTAACAAGAAAATTGAGTTTTAGAAACACTCATGAGAGAAAACTGATGAATATCAAGTTTCCGAAACACTAATCAGCAAAAACTAATGAATATCAAATTTTCGACACACTCATCGGCGAAAACTGATTAAGAAGAAAATCAAGTTTTCGAAACACTCATTGGCGAAAACGGATGAATATCAACTGTCCGAAATACTAATCGGTGAAAACTTATGAATATCAAGTTTTCAAAACACTCATCGGCGAAAATTGATTAACAAGTAAATCAAGTTTTCAAAACATTCATTGGCGAAAACTGGTTAAAATCAAGTTTTCAAAATACTCATCGGCGAAAACTAATGAATATTAAGTTTTCGAAACACTCATCGGCGAAAATTGATTAACAAGAAAATCAAGTTTTCGAAACACTCAATGGCGAAAATTAATGAATATCAAATTTTCGATACATTTACCGGCGAAAACTAATGCATATACAGTTTTCGAAACACTCATCGGCAAAAACTGATTAACAAGAAAATCAAGTTTTCGAAACACTCATTGGCGAAAACTGATCAATATCAAGTTTTCGAAACTCTCACCGGTGAAAAATGATTAACAAGAAAATCAAGCTTTCGAAACACTCATTGGCGAAAACTAAAGAATATCAAGTTTCTAAAACAATCACCAACGAAAACTGATGAATATTAAGTTTTTCAAACACTCATCGGCGGAAACTGATTAACAAGAAAATCAAGTTTTCGAAACACTCAGTGGCGAAAACTTATGAATATCAAGTTTTCGAAACACTCATCGATGAAAACCAATTAACAAGAAAATTCGATTTTCGAAACACTCATTTGCGAAAACTGAAGAAAATCAAGTTTTCGAAACACTGACCGGCGTAAACTGATGACTGTCATGTTTTTGAAACACTCACCGACGAAAACTGATGAATATCAAGTTTCCGAAACACTAATAGGAGAAAACTGATGAATATCAAGTTTTCGAAACACTCATTGGCTAAAACTGTTGAATATCAAAGTTTTCGAAACACTCATCGGCGAAAACTGATGCATATCAAGTTTTCGGAACACTCACCGGCGAAAACTTATGAATATCATGTTTTCGAAACACTCAATGGCGATAACTGATTATCAAGAAAATCAAGTTTTCACAACACTCATTGGCGAATACTGATGAATATCAAGTTTTCAAAACACTCATCGGCGAAAACTGATTAAGATCAAGTTTTTGAAACACTCATCGACGAAAACAGATTAATAAGAAAATCAAGTTTTCGAAACATTCATTGGCGAAATCTGTTGAATATGAAGTTTACGAAACACTAATCAACGAAAACTGATGAATATCAATTTTCCGAAACACTCATCGGTGAAAACTGATTAACAAGAAAGTCAAGTTTTTGAAACATTCATTGGCGAAAACTGATGAATATCAAGTTTCCGAAACACTCATCGGCGAAAACTGATCAATATAAAGTTTTTAAAACACTCATCGGCCAAAACTGATTAATATCAAGTTTTCGAAACACTCATCGGCGGAAACTGATTAAATAGAAAATCAGGTTTTCAAAACACTCATTGGCGAAAACTGATGAATAAGAAGTTTTAGAAACACTAATCAATGAAAACTGATGAATATCAAGTATTCGAAACACTCATCAGCGAAAGCTGATTAATAAGAAAATCAACTTTTCGAAACACTCATTAGCGATAACTAATGAATATCAAGTTTTTGAAACATTCACGGGCGAAAACTAAATAACTAGAAAATCAAGTTTTCGAAACACTCATCGGTGAAAACTGATTAACAAGAAAATCAAGTTTTTGAAACACTCACCGGCAAAAACTAAATAACAAGAAAATCAAGTTTTCGAAACACTCATTGGCGAAAACTGATGAATATCAAGTTTCAGAATAATCACCGGCGAAAACTGATCAATACCAAGTTTTCGAAACACTCATCGGCAAAAACTGATTAATAAGAAAATCAAGTTTTCGACACACTCATTGGCGAAAACCGATGAATATCAAGTTTCTGAAACACTAATCGGCGAAAAGTGATGAATATTAATTTTTTGAAACACTCATCGGCGAAAACTGATGAATATCAATTTTCTATACACTCATTGGCGAAAACTGTTGAATATCAACTTTCCGAAACACTAATCGGCGAAATCTGATGAGTATCAAGTTTTCGAAACACTCATCGGTGAAATCTGATTAACAAGAAAATCAAATTTCCGAAACACTCATTGGCGAAAACTAATGAATATCAATTTTCGAAACACTTACCGGTGAAAACTGATGAATAACAAGTTTTCAAAACACTCATCGCCGCAAACTGATTAACAAGAAAATCAAATTTTTTAAACACTAATTGGCGAAAATTGATGAATATGAAGTTTCCGAAAGACTCATCAACCAAAACTAATGAATATCAAGTTTTCGAAACACTCATCGACGAAAACTGATTAATATGAAGTTTTCGAAACACTCATCGGCGAAAACTGATTAACGAGAAAATCAAGTTTTTGAAACACTCATTGGCAAAAACTGATGAATATCAAGTTTTCGAAACACTAATCAACGAAAACTGATGAATATCAAGTTTTCGAAACACTCATCGGCGAAAACTGATTAACAAGAAAATAAAGTTTTCAAAACACTCATTGGCAAAAACTGATGAATATCAAGTTTCCGAAACACTAATGGAAGAAAACTGATGAATATCAAGTTTCCAAAACACTCACTGGCGAAAACTGATGAATATCAAGTTTTCGAAACACTCATCGATGAAAACTGATGAATATCTAGATTCTAAAATACTCACCGGCAAAAACTAATGAATATCAAGTTTTCGAAACACTCATCAGCAAAAATTAATTAACAAGAAAATCAAGTTTTTGAAACACTCATTGGCAAAAATTGATGAATATCATGTTTTCGAAACACTCATCGGTGAAAACTGATTAACAAGAAAATAAAGTTTTCGAAACACTCATTCTCGAAAACTGATGAATATCACTTTTTCAAAACACTATTCAGCAAAAATTAATGAATATCAAGTTTTCGAAACACTCACCGGCGAAAACTGATTAACAAGAAAATCAAGTTTTCGACACACTCATTGGCGAAAACTGATGAATATCAAGTTTTTGAAACACTAATCGGCGAAAAATGATGAATATCAAGTTTTCAAAAACTCATCGGCGAAAACTGATGATTATCATTTTTCGATACACTCATTGGCGAAAACTGATGAATATCAAGTTTCCGAAACACTAATCGGCGAAAACTGATGAATATCAAGTTTTCGAAACACTCCTCGACGAAAACTGATTTACAAGAAAATCAAGTTTTCGAAACACTCATTGGCAAAAACTGATGAATATCAAGTTTCCGAAACACTCATCGGTGAAAACTGATGAATATCAAGTTTCCGAAACACTCGTCGGCAAAAACTGGTTAACAAGAAAATCAAGTTTTCGAAACACTCATTGGCGAAAACAGATGAATATCAAGTTTTGGAAACACTCACAAGCGAAAACTGATGAATATCAAGTTTTTGAAACACTGGTCGGCGAAAACTGATTAACAAGAAAATCAAGTTTTCGAAAAACTCATTGGCGAAAGCTGATGAATATCAAGTTTTCGAAACACTCACTGTAACATCGCAAAAATTGAAACCCAATGTTGACCAAAAAGTCTCATTGTTGACTTTTGCTAAAAATTGTTGAGTTTTTCAAAAAGTGTTGACTTTTTTCTTTAATATGTTTGACTTGTTGATTTTAAGTGTTTGAGTGTATTTGCTTTTCTCCCTGTTTGTAAATAAGTCTATGAAACCCTATCTAGAGGCGAAGAGACCCAAAAATCAGAGAAAATGACCAAAGGAACCCTAACACCAACCCTAGGGACTATACTGAAAGGAAAAAACTTAGTTTTTAACCTTTTTCTTTAGTGAGTTAAATAGGGTAGGAAAGACCTATTTGACCCTAGGAAAATACCCTAAGACACTCTAGAGATACCCTAACAGTTAGTTAAGGGACCCTAACCTCAGGAAGAGTCCTAAAAAGATACATTTTCTCCAGTAAAAATTCAGGACTAAAAGGAAAGAACTGAAAAATTGAAGTTTAAGCCCTTTAGCTTACTTAAAGACTAAGGAAGCTCAATTTAACCACTTATAGACACCCTAAACTACTCTAGAAAGTGCCAGCCATGAAATTAAATCAAAAATAAACATAATTAGGTACGTTACATATTTTAAAAATAGAGATAAATAGGAAATTTATCACAAATTAATCCCTTTTATATGCTTTTAAGCACTTGTAACCGAATTTACTATTTTTAAAGCCAAGTAAATACCCAATTAAGGTGGTATTAGCTACCAACAATTTGAGGAAACCGAAGGCAAGGAGAAAGTGACCAGAAATAAGATTTAAATGCCAAGACCCATCACCTTATGACTCAAATTAAACAAACCCTTACGCGTCACTCACTAATACACCTAGATTAAAGTCTACCCGAGGCCTAAGTGCCTAATTTCCCACCCAAACAGCCCTTAAGGCTGCCAGCACACCCTACTTAGGTGTCCTAACACGGAATTAAGAAGCACCAGTATCTGGACACATTGCCTTCCTAATCATTTCACTCACACATGGCTTAGTGGCTATAAAAGGGATGAAAACCGAGTGGAGGCCATACCAGCAACCCATAACCAGAATTGAGAGCTGAGAGCAAGAGAAGATAGGTTCAGAGAGAGGCTGAGATGGTGTGTGAGCTGGGGAAATCGAAGAATTGCAGCTGAAGGTAGAGAGAGAAGCAGAAATCCACACACATCCACACACCAGAATTTTGCTGTTCTTGCATCAATTTACCCAAGTTGTCCAGAGGTTCAACTCCGTGGTTCTTCTTCTAAAAATTAAGTTAATGTAGTGTTACCCTTCCTTCTCCATCTCTGAGCCAAGAGCATCCACCAGAAATGGTGGTATGAGCCTCTATGACTCAATTTCCCGAGGCTTCCACAGAATGCCCTGTTTCGGGCAGTGAAGCTTCCAGGAAGCATATCTCACTCATCTTTTATCCAAATTGAGCTTGGAGTAGTCATTAGAAAGCTAAGAGAATAAACTTTAAAAGCCCCTTAATGCATGCATGATCAGAGGTTGCCGTACAGGGTTTCAGAGCCTCGAAAACTTGTTGTTTTTCTGCTAAAAATGTTATTTTTTTGATATGAATGTATATGCTTCTGTTTTGTTTGATTCTGGTAGTTTGGGTTCTGATTTGAGTCTAGAGAGACTAGTAGATGTTAATGGGACTATGTGCAATTGAAAACTTGCTTTAATCACTCCTAAAGATTCTGGTCCAGGAGAAGTTGATGTTTCACCACTGTCATGAGGATAAGGGATAGATGGTAGTGTCTAAATAATCATGAAAGGTTGGTGTACAACACGGAGTTTGAGTGCAAAGCTAAAATTTTGTGAATATGACTTGTTGCTATTATCAATTGTGGTAAACCTCATGTTTTACTGAATTTTTCTAGTGCCAAGATTTTTGAAAAATGCTTGCTGGAGTTCTGAACTAAATCTTGAAAGTTTACTCATGATAAGAACTAGAATTTTGTGGTGTGAGTGTACTGATTGTGACTATAAGTTTGTGCTTTCTGTTAAATGCATGAAAAGGGAGGTATTGGGGTCTTAACCACTTTAAAATCCTACTAAAGTTCTCCTTTTGAATCTGTCCAAGTAGCCATTGTGACCAAGATATAATTTTGATGTTTAGGGACCCTTCCTTTTGCTGTCAAACCTAATTTCTGAGGGCAAGGGAAGTTTAAAACAGTAAAAGAGGAGTGCTAAGAATGGAGGTAAAAGAAAAAAGAGTTCACAAACACTTAGAGTGGAAATTTGGTGTAGGCAAGCATGGAAAGAGGCCATTAGTTGGCCAAAACATTGGGTACTCAGGTTCTAAGAGGGTGAGCCTATCCTCCCACCCTCTATACCTCCCAAGTACCCTCACCAAATAGAAAATGAATCAAGTTATGGCATAGAAAACAAAAACGGGTCAAAAAGAGGAAAAAAGAAAAAAAAATGGCAAAAGAGGGAAAGACTTGCAAAAATGGCAATTCTATACTAATGTGGCTGCACCCACTTGCTGTGCAAACCACAAGTGAACTTAGCTTGCTTAGGAGATGCTAAATTGGGTTGGATAGAGGCCAAAACAGAAAGGAATATGAAATAGGGACTAAAATGTACTGATTTTGCTGTTTTTGCCCTTTTTGAAGAATCTGTGTAAATTAAGAGATTTAGAGATGAGTTCCTGTACTTTCTAGTCCTATGTGTTAGTATGATACTCTGTATGGGCAGGGAAGTGGCCAAAGTGGCCTCTAACCTCATTTTATTTTTGGGAATTTCATGTATTTTGCTGCAAAAGTATGACCTCTAGGTATTATTTTCTGTGAAAACTGCATGAGCAAATCACAAATAGCTTTTAGGTACTTTCTGCACTTTGGTTTTGGTTTGAAGCAACCCAGAACAGAATTTGAGTCTTAATAGGGACTAAATTGAAAGAAAAAATTGAGAAAAGCTGAAAAGTCCTATATCTACTCAAATTCTGGTTCAATTCTGTTGGGATTTTCTGGGTGTGTGTAGCAGGTCCTAATTGACCATTTTGGTGACTAAGGGAAATCTAAATACTTGAAATGTGCCTTGAATTTCTTTCTTTAAAGAATGGGACTCCTTTGAAAAGATTTGTGAATTTAATGGTCCAAATGCAATTTTCTTTACTGGAAGATTGACAAAGGATGTTGAGTATGCATTAATGATGCTTGTGGTGAAATTTCATGACCTTTGGATGCTTGAATCAATAATTATGCTTGTTACTTGCTGTGTAAGTTATATTTGGCGTTGTGGTTGACTTCTATTTGATTTTGTTGACCAGTGGCTGAATTTAATGATTTTATCAGGCTATTTAACTGTGTGGCATCCAAATCATGAAAATGAAATTTTGCATGCATCTGTGAACTGAAAATGCCTTGGAGGGCAGACCTTTGAGCATGCATCTGTATTTTGATGTGCATATGCCCCTAGAGGGGTAAAATGGTAAAAATGCCCTGGAGAGGCAGTATCTATGTTTTGATGCCCTGGAGAGGCAATTACTTTGTTTGATGCCCTGGAGAGGCAATATTAGTATTTTGATGCACTGGAGAGGCAATTTATTTGGCAACTGAGTAAACATTACTTGTGAATAAAAATTATAATGTATAATTTGATCTGTATGAAAAGGACACACTAGGCTGGCTAGGAATGTGTCTGGGACGTAGCTGCCTAGCAACTAGTGAGGAAATAATCTAGTCCGGGGCTGGTGATCCTAAGGTTCTAACTTTGTGCGCACACCGGGGGACGCCCTGGGATGTTAGGTAATTACCTGTTGGCCTTATTTGGGCAGGCTTTCCATACTAAATGGTAAGTCGGTATTGTCCTGTTTCATTAGATTGGTTTTGAATTGATGGTAATGGTTTAACCAGTTGTAACAGGTCCTGGAGAGACTTGATGGTTGCATGTAGAGGTAAACATGTACCTTTTTGAAAAGACTGGCATGACTGAAACCTGCATATAATGGTAAATATGTATGTTTTTAAAAATGAAAATGATTTTTCATCAGTTTTCAGCATGACCATATATCTCTGAATTGGTGTGAAGGGAAATATCTTGTGATTGATGTATTGATTTCTTTCTGAAAGTGGAAATATCTTGTAATCGATGTGTATTAAGTTTAAATTATCTGTTGATTGGGAAGGAAGTATTTTTCTGTATTCTTAGGAATGCCGCTGAACCACTAATTAGTCTTTTATAAAACTGGTAATCTATGTTACTGGGATTTAATATCTCACTACGTTAGTGTGTTCAGATGCCCAGGTACATACTGTTGCTGGAGATTGAGGTAGAGCTCTTGGAGGTACCCCTTCTGGGATACTTCCAAATCGTGAAGGCGGTTAACATCCTTTTCTTCTTCCCTCGGTTGATGCCCCAGGGACTTAGAAAGGGGTGAGACGGACAGGTAGCAGGAGCTGACTCACATTTGGGCAGTGACCCTAATGTCACTCTAGTATAGACTGTAGTACTGACTATTTTGGGCCTGCGAGCCACTAACTTTGACACTGATGTCTGTATATATATGTATGTATGAATTATATGCTATAGACATAGGTTTTGAACTGCTTAGGTAATACGCAAAGGTATAATTCCTCATTTTCACTTGACTTTATTTGTATGTGTATTTTGGGAGAGCGCGATAGTATCAAACATGTAACTTCTAGTTTCTTAGGTTAAAATAACCAACCGAGAGTAAGCGATCCTTGGGGAAATACTAAACTTAATGAAAGGAAAAAGAAAAAAATTAGACCGGGATTTTAAGAAGTTAAGTACATAACCTAATTCCGCAACATCAATAAAGAAACTAGGACGTTACACTCACCGGCGAAAACTGATGAATATCAAGTTTTCGAAACACTGATCGGCGAACACTGATGAATATCAAGTATTCCAAACACTCATCGGCGAACACTTATTAACAAGAAAATCAAGTTTTTGAAGCACTCATTAGCGAAAACTGATGAATATCAAGTTTTCGAAACACTCACCGACGAAAACTGATGAATAAAAAGTTTTCGAAACACTCATTGACGAAATCTGATTAACAAGAAAATCAAGTTTTCGAAACACTCAATAGTGAAAATTAATGAATATCAAGTTTTCGAAACACTCACCGGCGAAAACTGATGAATATCAAGTTTTCGAAACACTCATCGACGAAAATTGATTAACAAGAAAATCAAGTTTTCGAAACACTCATTGGTGAAAACTGATGAATATCAAGTTTTTGAAACACTCATCACCGAAAACTGATGAATATCAAGTTTTCGAAACACTCATAGGCAAAAACTGATTAACAAGAAAATCAAGTTTTCGAAACACTAATTAGCGAAAACAAATGAATATCAAGTTTTTGAAACACTCATCGGCGAAAAGTGTATAATAACAAAATGAAGTTTTCGAAACACTCAGTGGCGAAAACTGATGAATATCAAGTTTTCGAAACACTCACCGGTGAAAATTGATTAACAAGAAAATCATGTTTTCGAAAAACTCATTGGCGAAAACTGATAAATATCAAGTTTCTGAAACACTAATCGGCGAAAGCCGATGAATTTCAAGTTTTTGAAACACTCATCTGGGAAAACTGAGTAACAAGAACATCAAGTTTTCGAAACACTCATCGGCGAAAACTGATGAATATCAAGTTTTAGAAACACTCACCGGCGAAAACTGATGAATGTCAAGTATTCGAAACACTCATCGGCGAAAACTGATTAACAACCTAATCATGTTTTCGAAACACTCATTGGTGAAAACAGATGAATATTGAGTTTTCGAAACACTCATCGGCGAAAACTGATGAATATCAAGTTTTCGAAACACTCAACGGCGAAAACTGATTAACAAGAAAATCAAATTTTTGAAACACTCATTGGCGAAAAGTGATGAATATCCAGTTTTAGAAACACTCACCGGCGACAACTGATGAATATCAAGTTTTCGAAACACTTATCGGCGATAAATGATTAACAAGAAAATCAAGTTTTCAAAACACTCATTGGCGAAAATTGATGAATATCAAGTTCTCAAAACACTCATCGGCGAAAACTGATGAATATCACGTTTTCGAAACACTCATCGTCGAAAACTTAATAACAAGAAAATCAAGTTTCGAAACACTCATTAGCGAAAACTGAAGAAAATCAAGTTTTCGAAACAATCATCGGCGAAAACTGATGAATATCATGTTTTCGAAACACTCAATGACGAAAACTAATTAACAATAAAATCAAGCTTTCGAAACACTCACCGGCGAAAACTGATGAATATCAAGTTTTCAAAACACTCACTGATGAAAATTAATTAACAAGAAAATCAAGTTTTCGAAACACTCATTAGCAAAAACTAAAGAATATTAAGTTTTCGAAACACTCACCGGCGAAAACCGATGAATATCAAGCTTTCGAAACACTCATCGACGAAAACTGATGAATATCAACTTTGGGAAACACTGATCGGCGAAAACTGATTAACAAGAAAATCAAGTATTTGAAACACACATTGGTAAAATTTGATGAATATCAAGCTTTCGAAACACTCATCGACGAAAACTGATGAATATCAACTTTGGGAAACACTGATCGGCGAAAACTGATTAACAAGTAAATTAAGTGTTCGAAACAATTATTGGCGAAAAATGATGAATAACAAGTTTCTGAAACATTCACCGGCGAAAACAGGTCAATATCAAGATTTAGAAACACGAATCAGTGAAAACGAATCAATACCGAGTTTTCCAAACATTCATCGGCGAATATTGATGAATATCAAGATTTCGAAACACTCGTCGGCAAAACTTGTTTAGCAAGAAAATGAAGTTTTCGAAACACTCATTGGCGAAAACTGATTAACAAGAAAATCATGTTTTCGAAACACTCATTGGCGAAAACTGATGAATATCAAGTTTCCGAAAGACTCACCGCTAAAAACTGATGAATATTAAGTTTTCAAAACACTCATCGGCGAAAACAGATTAACAAGAAAATTAAGTTTTCGAAACACTCATTGGCGAAAACTGATGAATATCACGTTTCTGTGACACGAATCGGCGAAAACTGATGAATATCATGTTTTCGAAACTCTCATCGGCGAAGACTGATTAACAAGAAAATCAAGTTTTCGAAACACTCATTGGCGAAAACTGAAGAATATCAAGTTTTCCAAACACTCACTGGCGAAAACTGATGATCATCGGCGAAAACTGATTAACAAGAAAATCATTCTTTCGAAACACTCTTTGGCGAAAACTAGTGAATATCAAGTTTTCGAAACACTCACCGGGGAAAACTGATGAATATCAAGTTTTCGAAACACTCATCCGCGAACACTGATTAACAAGAAAATGAAGTTTTCGAAACACTCCTTGGCGAAAACTGATGAATATCAAGTTTTCGAAACAATGACCGGCGAAAACTAATGAATATCATGTTTTCGGAACACTCATCGGCAAAAACTGCTTAACAAGAAAATCAAGTTTTCGAAACACTCATCGGTAAAAACTGATACATATCAAGTTTTCGAAACACTAATCAGCAAAAACTGATGAATATCAAGTTTTCGAAACACTCATCGGTGAAAATTGATTAACAAGAAAATCAAGTTTTCGAAACACTCATTGGCGAAAACTTATAAATATCAAGTTTTTGAAACACTCACCGGCGAAAAGTGACAAATATCAAGTTTTCGAAACACACATCGGCGAAAACTGATTAATGTCAAGTTTATGATGTTTTGAAAAGATGAGGATGATACTATTCCATACCATACCAATGAATGGATTGAATAAGTGTTTTGAAATAATGCATCCATGTTTTAAATGTTATGAAATGTATGAGGAAATGCAGGGATTTTCTGTATGATGATACAGTGGTACACATTAGCGGTTTTCAAAACAGGTTGCTATGATTACTGAGATTATAAATCTCACGATTACGTTGATGTGTATCAGATGCCTAGGTACTTAGTCACATTGGAGGCCAAGCTGGAATGGAGGCATGATCCAGTACTGGGCTGGGTCGTAGTGATTAGTGATGTGATTGTACAAGTAGTGACTTATCTGACGCCTTCTCAAGGAGCATGATCATGTAGTACATGTTTTGTTTTGTTTTTCGAATCCCCATTCCCTTGACTTTGTACTTTAGTATCTTTTTGGAAAGGTTACAAAGTCCTAGTAATTACTATGTATAGGAAGGGATGGAAGACATATGTTAGGTATATATATGAATTATATGTAATTAAAGACTAGAGTCTTTATCCACTAGTAGGTTAAGGGCTAAGATCTTAAGATGGTTGCTATCCTTAGATCTTCTCCCTTCATGGGACTCTAGCTTTGATGATGGATGGTATGTGTATTATATATGTTTATTGTAAATAGAAGGTTATATAATGAAGATGCTTGTGTTTGTTTTTAATTTAATGCTTTCGCTGAGATACATGAGTGAGATACTCCAGAGTAGTAACCCAAACCAACTCAACTTAATTAATTAACTTGGTAAAATTTTAAACGAACTCGGGTAAGAAAAGCTAGTAACACACTAATTCATATCAACTATATACTAAAATGGACGTAGGGAATTGGGGTGTTACAGATTTTGTTTCAGAACAAACAATACCTTAGTTAGAATTGATTAAGGGAGATCAAACTAGGTAGATAGGATTTAGATTCCTCATAGGGAGACTTGAATCGGGTTAGTTTGCAAAGGATAGGTAATAGTATTAGCTTGTATTCTAGTCTGACTGGAGGAATGGAGTTTAGGTTTGGGTTGCCTGTATTTTCTATTTGAGTCAGATTAGCTCTATAAATAAAACTGTTATTGAGAAGTCAATACAATTGTTTTTTAGAGTGAAATATGCCTCCAAGAAGGAATGCTAGAAATGTTCGAAGGGCTGAAGAGAACCCTGAGAATCCGATGCAGATTTTGCAGGAAATGGCAAACGCAATGAAATGACAAGCCGATGCCGCAAACCACATGCTGCAACACATCCAAGGAGATAGGGATGATAGGCCTCAAGGACATAGAGCTAGAGATGGTGACTATCATGGGTGGGCAGAATTTCAGAAAGCAAAGCCACCAACATTTAGGGGTGAATTTAACCTGACCTTAGCTGAAGAGTGGATTCAAGAATTAGAGAAGTTGTTCAAACTGTTGAGGTGTTCTGATGATTAGAAAGTTGAGTACGCCATCTATATGCTAGCTAGTGAGGCCGAGAACTGGTGGAAAGGAGCACGACAGTTGATGGAGGCTCGTGGCAATCAACTTACGTGGGAGAACTTAAAAATTACTTTCTTTGAAAAATATTACCCAGTTAGTATGAGGAACCAAAAGGAGATTGACTTTATGTAGATGAAATAGGGAAATATGCCCTTTGATGAATTCATAGCTAAGTACGAGGAGTCGTCAAACTTTTCATCTTATCTGAAGCATAATGCTGATGAGGCATGGAAGGCTATGCATGTCACGTCGGCTTTGAATACTGCCAAGCGGAATGTAATAGCTCCTCTTGATATTAAGAATCATGCGGAACTGGTGAATTGGTGCCGTATTGTTGCTAGAAACATGGAAGTTGCGGAGAAACTGAAGCAGGGAACTAATTTTAGCAACAAAAGGCCAATGAATTTCTCTAAGGGCGGATGTAGCACAGGAAAGGAACCTATGGTGAGTAAGTCTGCACCTAACTCTTGTCCCAACTGTGGGAAAACACATGGTGGGAGGCCGTGTCTATTTGGCTCGAATGTCTGTTACTCTTGTGGTCAGACAGGGCATTATGCTAGAGACTGTCCTCAAAATAAGCAGACAAGTGAGGGAGCAAAGCCCCCAACTAAAGGGAGAGTCTTTGCTCTCAAACGTGAACAGGCAACTGAATCAGATGATCTTCTTGAAGGCACGGGTATTATAAATGGTAAATCATTGACTGTACCGTCTGATTCAGGTGCTATGCACTCTATTTTTAACTGTAGATGTGAGAAGGAACTAAACTTGCGAGTGACTACTCGTCCATTTAATTTGTCCATTTCTACTCCTACGGGAGAATGTGTTGTGACTTCCTTAGTATGTTTGAACTGTCCAGTTATTGTAGAGAATAGATCGTTTAATGTTGATCTTATCTGTTTAAATTATCAGGTATTGATGTAATCTTAGGAATGAACTGGTTTTTTGAAAATCAGGTAGTCCTAAATTGTTCTGAAAAATCTATGACTTTCTTAGATACCAATACTATTAGTAAGAGAAATGAGGGAAAGAGTCAAAGAATGAGTTTTCTATGTTCCTCTGAAGTAGAGATTCACCATAAGCTTTATAATATTCCTATTGTTGAAGATTTCTCTGATGTTTTTCCAGAGGAGATAACTAATCTCCCTCCTGAAAGAGAAGTTGAGTTCTTAATAGAGTTGATCCCTGGAACGGGACCGATCTCTAGAACACCATATAGGATGTGTCCTCCTGAGTTAGGTGAATTGAAGATACAAATAGAAAACATTCAAAGTAGGCAATTCATCAGGCCTAGTACATCACCATTGGGTGCACCGGTAATGTTCGTGAAAAAGAAAGATGGGAGTTTTAGAATGTGTATTGATTATAGGCAGCTTAATCAGGTAACTGTGAAGAACAAGTACTCACTTCCTAGCATAGATGACCTTTTAGATCAGTTAAGAGGAGCCGCAGTGTTCTCTAAGATTGATTTGAGGTCGGGGTACCATCAAATCAGAGTTAAGACAGAAGATATTCCTAAGACTGCCTTTAGAACAAGATATGGGCATTATGAATTTCTTGTGATGCCATTTGGTTTAACTAATGCTCCAGCCATTTTATGATTACATGAACCGCATCTTTAGACCCTACCTCGATCAGTTCGTAGTGTGTTTATTGATGATATTCTTGTATATTCTAAGAATAGGGAAGAACATGAACAACACCTTAAGATTGTGCTACAAGTGCTTAGGGAGAAGCAGTTGTATGCAAAGTTATCCAAGTGTGAGTTCTGGTTAGAAGAGGTAAAACTCTTAGGTCATGTTATCTCCAAGGATGGAGTAGCAGTAGATCCTAGCAAGACGAATGCAGTAGCCAATTGGGACAGACCTAAGACAGTGACCGAAATTCGTAGTTTTCTTGGATTAGCCGGTTATTATAGGAGATTCATCCAAGGGTTTTCGCAAATTGCGTTGCCCATGACAAGGTTGACTCGAAAGGGTGTACCTTTTGTGTGGACCTTAGATTGTGAGAATAGTTTCCAGACCTTGAAAGAACGGTTGATTACCACACGGTGTTAGCCATACCCAATCCTTTCGGTGAGTTTGAGTTATACACCGACGCGTCCAAGAAGGGATTAGGTTGTGTGTTAATGCAAGAAAAGAGGGTAGTAGCCTATGCTTCTAGATAGTTGAAACCTCGTGAGGAGAACTACCCGACTCATGCATGATCTAGAGTTAGCCGCCATAGTGTTCGCCCTAAAGATATGGAGGCATTATCTTTATGGGATTAAATTCGAGATATTTAGCGATCATAAAAGTCTTAAATATCTCTTTGATCAGAAAGAATTAAATATGAGACAGAGGAGATGGATGGAGTTCTTAAAGGACTATGACTTCGAGTTAAAGTATCATTCGGGTAAGGCAAATGTGGTTGCTGATGCCTTGAGTAGAAAATCTCTACATATGTCAAAACTAATGGTTAATGAATTGAAGTTAATAGAGAAATTTAGAGATTTGAATCTATCCACCTCAATTTTATCTGATAGAATTTGTTTGAATCAATTGAGGATAGAATGTGACCTTAGGGCTCGGATATTTGAAGCTAAAAAAGATGACGAATTCCTAAAGTCTCTGAAGGGCCCAAAGGAATTCGTTGAGTCATCAGATGGGTTGGTAACATTTCAGGATAGAATATACGTCCCGAGTCAAGGAGGACTAAGGGAAAGGATATTAGAGGAAGCACAAAGGAGTAGCTATACTGTGCATCCAGGTACCACTAAGATGTACCAAGTTCTCAAGAGGAGATTCTGGTGGCCAGGTATGAAGAGGGATATAGCTGAGTATGTCTCTAGGTGTCCAATTTGTTAGCAAGCAAAGATTGAACATCAAAAACCTGCGGGATTGTTACAACCCTTAGATATTCCCAATGGAAATGGGACCAGATTTCCATGGATTTTGTTGTAGGTTTGCCTAGGACTCAATTAGGAAATGATGCTATATGGGTGATAGTGGATATGTTAACTAAATCAGCACATTTCCTACCAATTACGATCAGCTTCTCATTAGATAGACTAGCTCACTTGTACATTCAAGAGATAGTGAGGTTGCATGGAGTTCCATTAAGTATTGTTTCAGATAGAAACCCTAGATTCACCTCTAGATTTCAAAAGCCTTGCAGGAAG
>JAAIUW010000364.1:0-25994 GCA_014851425.1 Senna tora | reverse complement strand
TTTGGGTCTAGGGTTTAGAGTTAAGGTCTAGGATTTAGGTTTAGGGCATAGGGTCTAAGGTTAGGGTTTAAGGTTAGGGTTAGGGTTTAGGGATTAGGGCTTAGGGTTTAGGTTTTAGGGTCTAGGGCTTTGGCATTAGGAGTTAGGATTTTGGGTTCAGGGTTTAAGGTTTAGGGTTTAGGATTTAGGGTATAGGGTTTAGGGTTTAGCGTCTATGGATTAGAGTTTAGGGTCTAGGGTTTAGGGTTGAGGATTTAGGGTTTAGGCTCTAGGGTCTAGGGTCTAGTGTTTACGGTGTAGGGTCTAGGTTTTAGGGTTTAGGGATTAGGATTTAGGGTTTAGAGTTTAGGGTCTGGGGTCTAGGGTTTAGGTTTTAGGGTTTTGGGTTTTGGGTTTTGGATTTAGGGTTTAGGGTTTAGGGTTTAGGGTTTAAGGTTTTGAGTTTTGGTTTTTGGGTTTTCGGTTTTGCGTTTAGGGTCTAGGGTCTAAGGTATAGAGCCTAGGGTCTAGGGTTTAGGGTTTAGGGTTTAGGGTTTAGGGTTTTAGGGTTTAGGGTATAGAGTCTAGGGTTTAGGGTTTATGATATAGGGTTTTGGTTTTTGGGTTTAGTTTTTTGGGTTTTGGGTTTAGGGTTTTGGGTTTTAACGTTTAGGGTCTAGGGTTTTATCTTTAGGGTCTAGGGCTTAGGGTTTAGGATTTAGGGTTTTGGGTTTAGGATTTAGTGTTTAATGTTTATGGTTTAAGGTTGAGGGTTTAGGGATTACGATTTAGGATTTCTTGGTTTAAGGTCTAGTGCTTAGGGTTTAGGGTCTAATGTTTAGCGTCTAGGGTTTGGGTTTTGGGTTTTTGGTTTAGGGTTAAGGGTTTAAGGTTTAGGGTTTAGAGTTTAGGGTTTTGGGTTTTGGGTTTTGGGTTTAGGGTTTAGGGTTTAGGATTTAGGGTCTTGGGTTTAGGGTTTAGGATTTAGGGTTTTGGGTTTAGAGTTTAGTGTTTAATGTTTAGGGTTTTGGGGTTTGGGTTTAGGGATTATGATTTAGGGTTTCTTGCTTCAAGGTCTAGGGTTTAGGGTTTAGGGTCTAAGGCTTAGGGTCTAGGGTTTAGGTTTTGGGTTTTTGGTTTAGGGTTAAGTGTTTAAGGTTTAGGGTTTTGAGATTTTGGTTTTGGGTTTAGGGTTTAGGGTTTAGGGTTTAGGATTTAGGGTCTTGGGTTTAGGGTTTAGGATTCAGGGTTTTGGGTTTAGATTTTAGTGTTTAAAGTTTTGGGTTTTAGGTTTGGGGTTTAGGGATTATGATTTAGGATTTCTTGGTTCAAGGTCTAGGGCTTAGGGTTTAGGGTCTAATGTTTAGCGTCTAGGGTTTGGGTTTTGGGGGTTTGGTTTAGGGTTAAGGGTTTAAGGTTTAGGGTTTAGAATTTTTGGTTTTGGGTTTAGGGTTTAGGGTTTTAGTGTCTAGGGTCTATGGTTTAGGGGTTAGGCTCTAGGGTCTAAGGTTTAAGGTCTAGGGTCTAGAGTATAGGGTTTAGGGTTTAGGGTTTTACGGGTTAAGGTTTAACGATTAGGCTTTTAGGTTTAGGGTATAGGGTCTAGGGTTTAGGGTTTAGGGTCTATGGTTTAGGGTTCGGTGTTTGGGGTTTTGGGTCTAAAGTTTAGGGCTTAGGGTTGAGGGTTTCGGGTCAAGGGTTTGAGGTTTAGGGTTTAGGGTTTAAGGTCTAGGGTTTGGGGTTTAGGGCTTCGGGTCTAGAGTTTAGAGTTCAGGGTTTACTGTTGAAGGTTTTGGGTTCTGGGTTTATGATTTAGGGCATAACGTTTAAGGTTTCGGGTTTAGGGTTTAGGGTTTAGGGATTAGTGTTTAAGTTTTAGGCTTTAGGCTGTAGGGTTTTGGGATTTTGGTTTTGGGTTTAGGGTTTAGGGTTTAGGGTTTAGGGTTTAGGGTCTGGGGTTTAGGGTTTTAGTTTAGGGTTTAGGGTTTAGGGTTTATAGTTTAGGTTCTTGGGGTTTAGGGATTTTGGGTTTAGGGTTTAGGATTAGGGTTTAGGGTTTCTGGGTTTAGGGTGTAAGGTTCAGGGTTTAGGGTCAAGGGTTTGGGGTCTAGGATTTAGGGTTTAGGGTCTAGGTTCTACAGTTTAGTGTTTAGGGTTTAGGGTTTTGGGCTTAGGGTTTATGGTTTAGGGTCTAGGGTTTAGGGTTTAGGGTTTAGGGTTCAAGGTTTAGGATTTAGCGTTTAGGCTTTAGGGTTCAGGGTTTATAGGTTAGGTATTAGGGTTTAAGGTTTAGTGTTTTGGGTCTAGGGTTTAGAGTTTAAGGTCTTGGATTTAGGGTTTAGGGCATAGGGTCTATGGTTTAGGGTTTAAGGTTTAGAATTTTCGGGTTTAGGCTTTAGAGTTTAAGGTCTAGGGTCTTGGTTTTAGGGTTCAGGGATTAGGGCTGAGGGTTTAGGGTTTGGGTTTAGGGATTTAGTTTTAGGGTGTAGGGCTTTGGGATTAGGGGTTAGGATTTAGGGTTCAGGGTTTAAGGTTTATGGTTTACGATTTAGGGTTTAGCATCTAGGGTTTAGAGTTTAGTGTCTAGGGTATAGGGTCTAGGGTTTAGGGTTTAGTCTCTAGGATCTAGGATCTAGGGTTTAGGGTGTAAGGTCTAGGTTTTAAGGTTTAGGGTTTAGGATTTAGGGTTTTGCATTTAGGTTTTAGAGTTTAGGGTCTAGGGTTTATGTTTTAGGGTTTTGGGTTTGGGTTTTTAGTTTTGGGTTTAGGTTTTAGGATTTAGAGTATTGGGTTTAGGGTTTAGGGTCTAGCGTCTAATGTCTAGTGACTAGGGTATAGGGTTTAAGGTTTAGGGTTTTAGGGTTTAGGGTATAGAGTCTAGGATTTAGGGTCCAGGGTTTAGGGTTTATGATTTTGGGTTTTGTGTTTAGCTTTTTGGGTTTTGGGTTTTGGGTTTATGGTCTAGGGTTTTAACGTTTAGGGTCTAGGGTCTAGGGTTTAGGATTTAGGGTCTTGGATTTAGGGTTAGGGTTTTGGGTTGAGGGTTTAGGGTCTAAGGTTTATGGTTTAATGTTTAGGGTTTAGGGTTTAAAGTTTAGGGTTTAGGGTCTTGGGTTGAGGGTTTAGGGTTTTGGGTTTAGGGTTTAGGGTCTAAGGTTTAGGGTGTAGGGTTTAGGTTTTGGGTTTTTGTTTTACGGTTAAGGGTTTAAGGTTTAGGGTTTAGAGTTTAGGGTTTAGGGTTTAGGGTTTAAGTGTTTAGGGTCTATGGTTAAGGGTTTAGGCTCTAGGGTCTAGGGTCTAAGGTTTAAGGTCTAGTGTCTAGGGTATAGGGTTTTAGGGCTTAAGGTTTAAGAATTAGGGTTTAGGGTTTAGGGTATAGGGTCTAGGGTTTACGGTTTAGGGTCTAGGGTTTAGGGTTCGGTGTTTGGGGTTTAGGGCTTAGGGTTTAGGGTTTAGGGTTTTTTGTTTCGGGCCTAGGGTTTGGGGTTTAGGGTTTAGGGTTTAAGGTCTTGGGTTTACAGTTTAGGGCTTAGGGTATAGGGTTTAGAGTTCAGGGTTTACCGTTTAAGGTTTAGGGTTCAGGGTTTATGATTTAGGGCATAATGTTTAGGGTTTCGGGTTTAGTGTTTTGAGTTTAAGGTCTTGGATTTAGGGTTTAGGGCATAGGGTCTAAGGTTTAGGGTTTAGGGTTTAGAATTTTGGGTTTTGAGTTTAGGGTTTAAGGTCTAGGGTCTTGGGTTTATGGTTCAGGGATTATGGCTTAGGGTTTAGGGCTTAAGGTTTTCGGTTTAGGTTTTAGGGTCTAGAGCTTTGGAATTAGGGGTTAGGATTTAGGGTTCAGGGTTTAAGGTTTAGGGTTTTGGGATTAGGGTCTAGGGTTTAGGGTTTAGCATTTAGGGTTTAGAGTTTAGGGTCTAGGGTTCAGGGTCTAGGGTTTAGGCTCTAGGGTCTAGGGTTTAGGGTCTAGGTTAGGGTTTAGGGTTTAGGATTTAGGGTTTTGCGTTTAGTGTTTAGAGTTTAGGGTCTAGTGTTTAGGGTTTAGGTTTTAATGTTTTCGGTTTTCGATTTTTGGTTTTGGGTTTAGGGTTTAGGGTTTAGTGTATTGGGTTTAGGGTTTAGGGTCTAGGTTCTAGGGTCTAAGGTCTAGGGTTTAGGGTTTAGGGTTTAGGGTTTAGGGTTTTAAGGTTTATGGTATAGGGTCTAGGGTATATGGTTTAGGGTTTAGGTTTTATGATTTACGTTTTTGGGTCTAGAGCTTAGTTTTTAGGGTTTTGGGTTTTGGGTTTATGGTTTAGGGTTTTAACGTTTAGGGTCTAGGGTTTAGGATTTAGGGTCTTCGGTTTAGGGTTTAGGATTTAGGGTTTTGGGTTTTGGGTTTAGGGTTTAAAGTTTACGGTTTTTGGTTTGGGGTTTCGGGCTGAGGGTCTAGGATTTTGAGTTCATGGTTTACCATTTAAGGTTTAGGGTTCAGGGTTTATGATTTAGGGCATAATGTTTAGGGTTTCGGGTTTAGGGTTTAAGGTATCGGGTTTTGGGATTTGGGTTTTGGGTTTAGGGTTTTAGGGTTTAGACTCTATGGTATAGGGTCTACGGTTTAGGGTTTGGGGTTTAGGGTCTAGGGTCTAGGGTTTAGGATTTAGGATTTAAGGTTTTGGGATAGGGTCTAGGGTCTAGGGTTTAGGGTTTATAGTTTAGGGTTTTGGGGTTTAGGGTTTAGGGATTCGAGTTTAGGGTTTAGGGTTTTTGGGTTTAGGGAAGAGGGTTCAGTGTTTGGGGTCAAGGGTTTAGGGTCTAGGGTTTAGGGTCTAGGGTCTACGGTTTAGGGTTTAGAGTTTAAGGTTTTGGGGTTTAGGGTTTAGGGATTAGGGTTTAGGGTTTAAGGTTTTTGGGTTTAGGGTCTAGGGTTCAGGGTTTAGGGTCAAGGGTATAGGGTTTAGGGTTTAGGGTATAGGGTTAAGAGTTTAGGGTTTAGGGTTTACGGTTTAGAGTTTTGGGTTTTTGGTTTTGGGTTTAGGGCTTAGGATTTCAGGTATATGGTTTAGGGTCTAGGGTTTAGGGTTTAGGATTTTGGGTCTAGTGTTTAGGGTTTGGGGTTTAAGGTTTTGGGTTTAGAGTTTACGGTTTAAGGTTTAATGTCTAGGGTTTAGGGTTTAGGTTCTAGGGTCTAGGGTCTAGGGTCTATGGTTTAAGGTTCAGGGTCTTGGGTTTATGTTTTAGGGTTTAGTGTCTAGGGTTTAGGGTTTGGGGTCTACGATTTAGGGTTTAGGTTTTAGGGTCTTGGGACAAGGGTTTTAGGCCTAGGGTCTTGGTTTAGTGTATAGGGTATAGGGATTAGGGTTTAGGGTCTAGGGTCTAGGGTTTAGAGTCTAGGGTTTAGGTTTTCGGGGTTTGGGTTTAGGTTTTTAGGGTTTAAGATTAAGGGTTTAGCATTAAGGGTTTAGGGTTTAGGGTCTATGGTTTAGGGTTTTGGGTTTAGGGCTTAGGGTTTAGGGTTTTGGGTCTATGGTTTTGAGTTTAGGGTCTAGGGTCTATGGTCTAGGGTTTAGGGTTTAGGGTTTAGGGTTTAGGGTCTAGGGTTTAGGGTTTAGGGTTTAGGGTCTAGGGCTTTGGGATTAGGGGTTAGGATTTAGGGTTTAGGGTTTAAGGTATTTGGTTTACCGGTTAGGGTCTAGGGTTTAGGGTTTAGCATCTAGGGTTTATAGTTTAGTGTCTAGGGTTTAGGGTCTAGGGTTTAGGGTTTAGGGTCTAGGGTTTAGGGTTAAGGGTGTAAGGTCTAGGTTTTAGGGTTTAGGGTTTAGGATTTAGGGTTTTGCGTTTAGGGTTTAGAGTTTAGGGTCTAGGGTTTAGGGTTTAGGTTTTAGGATTTTGGGTTTTCGGTTTTGGGTTTTGGGTTTAGGGTTTAGAGTTTAGAGTATTGGGTTTTGGGTTTAGGGTTTAGGGTCTACGGTCTAGGGCTTAGGGTTTAGGGTTTAGGGTTTTAGGGTTTTGGGTATAGAGTCTAGGGATTAGGGTCTTGCTTTTAGGGTTCATGATTTTGGGTTTTGGGTTTAGGGTTTAGGTTTTAGGGATTTAGGTTTTGGGTTTATGGTTTAGGGTTTTAACGTTTAGGGTGTAGGGTTTAGGATTTAGGGTCTTGGGTTTAGGGTTTAGCATTTAGGGTTTAGGGTTTAAAGTTTAGGGTTTTGTGTTGAGGGTTTAGGGATTATGGTTTAGGGTTTATTGGTTCAAGGTCTAGGGTTTAGGGTTTAGGGTCTCAGGTTTAGGGTGTAGGGTTTAGGTTTTGGGTTTTTGTTTTACGGTTAAGGGTTTAAGGTTTAGAGTTTAGGGTTTTGGGTTTAGGGTTTAGGTTTTTAGTGTTTAGGGTCTATGGTTAAGGGTTTAGGCTCTAGGGTCTAGGGTCTATGGTTTAAGGTGTAGTGTCTAAGGTCTAAGGTTTAGGGTCTAGGGTTTTAGGGTTTAAGGTTTAAGTATTAGGGTTTAGGGTTTAGGGTATAGGGTCTAGGGTTTACGGTTTAGGGCCTACGGTTTAGGGTTCAGTGTTTGGGGTTTAGGGTCTAAGGTTTAGGGCTTAGGGTTGAGGGTTTAGGGTTTTTGGTTTCGGGTCCAGGGTTTGGGGTTTAGGGTTTAGGGTTTAAGGTCTTAGGTTTGGAGTTCAGGTTTTACCGTTTAAGGTTTAGGGTTCAGGGTTTATGATTTAGGGCATAATGTTTAGGGTTTATGGTTTAGGGTTTTGGGATTTCAGTTTTGGGTTTAGGATTTAGGGTTTTAGGGTTTAGGCTCTATGGTATAGGGTCCACGGTTTAGGGTTTCGGGTTTAGGGTCTAGGGTTTAGGGTTTAGGGTTTAGGGTTTAAGATTTAGGGTTTAGAGTTTAAGGTTTTGCGGTTTAGGGTTTAGCGTTTCTGGGTTTAGGGTCTAGGGTTCAGGGTTTAGGGTCAAGGGTTTAGGGTTATGGTTTAGGGTTTAGGGTTTAGGGTATAAGGCTTAGGGTGTAGGGTTTAGTGTTTAGGGTTTAGAGTTTTGGGTTTTGGGGTTTGGGTTTTGGGTTTAGGATTTCAGGTCTAAGGTTTAGGGTGTAGGGTGTAGGGTGTAGCGTTTAGGGTTTAGGATTTTAGGTCTAGTGTTTAGGGTTTGGGGTTTAGGGTTTAGGGTTTAGAGTTTACAGTTTAGGGTTTAACGTCTAGGGTTTACGGTTTAGGGTTTGGGGTCTAGGGTCTAGGGTCTAGGGTCTAGGGTCTAGGGTCTAGGGTCTAGTGTCTACGGTTTAGGGTTTAAGGTTTAAGGTCTTGGGTTTAGGTATTTGGGTTAAGTGTCTAGGGTTTAGGGTTTGGGGTCTACGATTTAGGGTCTAGGTTTTAGGGTCTTGGGTTTAGGGTTTAGGGTTTTGGGTCTAGGGTTTAGTGTATAGGGTTTAGGGTTTTAGGTTTTGGGTTTAAGGTTTAGATTTTGGATTCAAGGTTAGGGTTTAGGGTTTAGGGTTTAGGGTTTAGGTTTTAGGGTCTAGGGTTTAGGGCTAGGGTTTAGGTTTTAGGGGTTGGGTTTAGGGTTTTAGGGTTTAGGGTTAAGGGTTTAGGATTAAGGGTTTAGGGTTTAGGGTCTAGGGTTTACGCTTTAGGGTCTTGAGTTTAGGGCTTAGGGTTTTGGGTTTAGGGTTTAGGGTCTAGGGTCTAGGGTTTAGGGTTTAGGGTTTAGGGTCTAAGGTCTAAGGTTTTTGGTTTAGGATTTAGGGTCTATTATTTAGGGTTTTGGCTTTAGGTTTATCGGTTTAGGGTTTAGGATTTAGTGTTTAGGTTTTAGGGTTTAAGGTTTACGGTTTACAGTTTAAGGTCTGGGGTTTAGGGTCTAGGGTCTAGGGTCAAGGGTCTTGGGTTTAGGGTTTAGGGTCTAGCGTTTAGGTTTCAGGGTTTAGTGTCTAGGGTTTAGGGTCTAGGGTTTAGGGTTTGGGGTCTTGGATTTAGGGTTTAGGTCTTAGGGTCTAGGGTTTAGGGTTTTTTGTTTAGGGTATAGGGTTTATGGTTTATGGTTTGGGGTGTAGGGTCTAAGGTCTTGGATTTAACGTTTAGAGTTTATGGTTTAGGGTCTAGGGTTTAGGGTTTAGAGTCTAGGGTTTAAGATTTAGGGTTTAGAGTTTAGGGTCTAGGGTCTACAGTTTAGGGTTTTTTATTTAGGGTTTTGGGTTTTGGGTTTTGGACTTAGGGTATAGGGTTTAGTGTCTAGGGTTTAGGGTTTTGGGTCTAGGTTTCATGGTTTAGGCTCTAGGGTTTAGGGTTTAGGATTTAGGGTTTGGGGTTTAGGGTTTACCGTTTAGGGTTAAAGGTTCAGGGTTTAGGATTTAGGAATTAGGGTTTAAGGTTTAGGGTTTTGAGTCAAGGGTTTAGAGTTTAAGTTCTAGGGTTAAGGGTTTAGGGTTTAGAGTTTTGGTTTTTAGGGTTTATGGTTTAAGGTCTAGGGTCTAGGGTTTAGGATTTTTAGTTTAGGGTTTTGTGTGTAGAGTTTATGGTTTGGGTTTTGGGTTAAGGGATTATGGTTTAGGGTTTCTTGGTTCAGGGTCAAGGGTCTAGGGTGTATGGTCTATGGTTTAGGGTCTAGGGTTTAGGTTTTAGGGGTTAGGGTTTAGCGGTTAAAGGTTTAGGGTTAAGGGTTTAGTATTTAGGGTTTAGGGTTTAGGATTTTCCATTTAGGGTTTATGGTTTAGAGTTTAGGGAGTAGGGTCAAGGGTTTAGGTTTTATGGTTTAGAGTTTAGGGTTTAGGGTTGAGGGTTTAGAGATTTGGGTTTTTGGTTTTGGGTTTAGGGTTTAGCGTTTCGGGTATAGGGTCTAGGGTTATGGGTTTAGGGTTTTGGATTTAGGGTTTTAGGGTTTAGGTTATTGTGTCTAGGGTTCAGGTTCTAGGGTTTAGGGTTTTAACATTTAGGGTCTAGGGTTTAGGAATTCGGGTCTAGGGTTTAGGGTTTGGGATTTAGGGTTTTGGGCTTAGGGTTTAATGTTTAGAGTTTTGCGTTTTGGGCTTAGGGTTTAGAGATTATGGTTTAGGGTTTCATAGTTCAGAGTCTAGGGTTTAGGGTTTTGGGTCTAAGGTTTAGGGTCTAGGGTTTAGGTTTTAGGGGTTAGGATTTCAGGTTTTAGGGTTTTAAGGTTTTGGGTTAAGGGTTTAGCATTTAGGGTTTAGGTTTTAGGGTATATGGTATAGGATTTTTTGTTTAGGACTTAGGGTTTATGGTTTAGGGTCTAAGGTTTTGGGTTTAGGGTTTAGGGTTTAGGGTCTAGGGTATAAGGTCTAGGCTTTAGGGTCTATGGTTTAGGGTTTAGGGTTTAGGGATCTAGAGTTTAGGGTTTAGGGTCTAGGGTGTAGGATTTCGGGTTTAGGGTTTAAGACTTACGGCTTATAGCTTAGGGTTTACTGTTTAGGGTTTAGGGTTTAGTGTTTAGGGTTTAGAGATTAAGGCTTAGGTTTTAGGGTCTAGGGCTTAGGGTCTAGGGTTTAGGGTTTAGGGTTTTGGGTTTAGGGTTTAGGGTCTAGGGTCTAAGGTCTAAGGTTTAGAGTTTAGGGTTTAGTGTTTAGGGTTTTGAGGTTAGGGTTTAGGGTTTAAGGATTAGGGTTTATGGTTTTAGGGTTTAGGTTCTAGGGTTTTGGGTTTTGGGTCTTGGATTTAGGGTCTAGGGCTTGGGTTTTGGCTCTAGGGTTTAGGGTTTACAGTTTAGGGTTTTGATGTTTGAGTTTAGGGTTTAGGGTGTAAGGTCTTAGGGTTTATGGTCTAGGGTTTAGAGTTTAGGGTATAGGGATTAGGGCTTAAAGTTTTGGTTTAGTGTTTAGGGTTTAGGGTTTTGGGTTTAGGGTTTAAGGTTTTAGGGTTTAGGATTTAGGGTTTAAGGTGTAAGGATTACGATTTAGGGTTTAAGGTTTAGGGTTTAGGGTTTAGGGTTTAGGGTCTAGGGTCTAGGGTCTAGGGTTTAAGGTTTTGGTTTAATGGTTTGGGGTTTAGGGTTTAGGGTTTTTCGGTTTAGAATTTAGAGTTTGGGTTTAGCGTCTAGGGTCTAGGATCTAAAGTTTAGGGCTTAGGGTTTAGCATTTAGGGTCTAGGGTTTAGGATTTAGGGTTAAGGGTTTAGGGTTTAGAGTTCAGGGTTTAGGGTTTCGAGTATTGCAACTTGGGTTTAGGGTTTGAGTTTAGGATTTAGGGTTTATATTTTAGGGTCTAGGATTTAGGATTTAGGGCCTTGGGTTTAGAGTTTACGGTATAGGGGTTATGGTATAGGATTTAGGGTTCAGAATTTAGGGTTTACGATTTACAATTTAGGTTTTAGGGTTTAGGGTTTTGGGTCTAGGGTCTAGGCTTTAGGGTTTAGGGTTTAGGTTTTAGGGTTTCGTGTTTAGGGTTTTTGGGTTTAGGGTTTAGGGTTTAGCATTTAGGGTTTAGAGTTTAGCGTCTAAGGTCTAGGGTTAAGGGATTAGGTTTAGGACTTAAGGTTTAAGGTGTATGGTTGAAGGTATTAGGGTTTAGGGTTTAGGGTTTAGGGTCTAGGGTTTAGGGTTTAGTGTTAAGGGACTAGGGTTTAGGGTTTATAGTTTTTGGGTTTAGGGTAAAAGGTTTAGGGTTTAGGGTATAGGGTCCAGGGTTTAGGGTTTTGGGCTTAGGGCTTAGGGTTTAGTGTTTAGGGTTTAGGGTTTAAGGTTTAGGTTTTACGGTTTACGGCTTAGGGTTTACGGTTTAAGATTTAGGGTTTAGGGACTGGGGTCTAGGGTTTAAGGTTTAGGGTTTAGGGATTAGGGTTTAGGGTTTGGGGTCTATAGTTTAGGGTTTAGGATTAAGGGTTGAGGGTTTATGGTCTAGGGTTTAGGGTTTACGGTCTAGGGTTTAGGGTTTATGATTTAGGGTTTAGGGTTTAGGGTTTAGGTTTTAGGGTTTAGGGTTTAGAGTATAGAGTTTTGGGTTTTGGGTTTAGGGTTTAGGGTTTAGGGTCTAGGGTCTAGGGTTTAAGGTTTAGGGTTTAGGGGTTAGGGCTTAGTGTTTAGGGTTTAGAGCTTAGGGTTTAGGGTCTCAGGTTTAGGATCTAAGGTTTAGGGTTTTTGGTTTAGGGTTTAGGGTTTTGGGTTTAGGGTTTACAGTTTAGGGTTTAGGGTTTTCGGTCTAGGGTCTTGAATTTAGGGTTTAGGGTTTAAGGTTTAGGGTTTTAGGGTTTAGGGTATAGGGTTTGGGATTTAGGGTTTAGGGTCTAGGGTTTAGGATTTATGATTTAGGGTTTAGGGTTTAGGGTGTAGGGTTTAGGGTTTTAACGTTTAGGGTCTAAGGTCTAGGGTTTAGGGTCTAGGGTTTAGGGTTTAGGGTTTATGGTATTAGGGTTTAGGGTTTATGGTGTACGATTTGGGATTTAGGGTTTAGGGTTTAGGCTTTAGGGTTTAGACTTTAGGATTGAGGGTTTAGGTTTTAGGGTTTAGGGTTTTTTTGGTTTAGGATTTAGAGTTTAAGGTTTAGGGTTTAGGGTCTACATTCTAGGGTCTAGAATTTAGGGCTTAGGGTTTACCGATTAGGGTCTAGGGTTTAGGGTTTTTGCGTTTGGGTTTAGGGTTTAAGGTTTAGGGTTCCGGGTTAGGGTTTAGGGTGTAGGGTTTAGGGTCTAGGATTTAGGGCTTAGGGCTTGAGGTTTAGGGTTTACGGTTTGGGGTAGTCTAGGGTTTAGGGTCCAGATTTTACAGAGTAGGGTTCAGGATATAGGCTTTAGGGTATAATGTTTAGGGTATAGGGTTTAGGGTTTAAGGTTTAGGGTCAACGGTTTAGGGTTTTCGGTCTAGCTTTTAGGGTTTAAGGTTTAGGGTTTAGAGTTTAGGGTCTAGGGTTTAGGGTTTATTGTTTAGGGTCAAGGCTCTAGGGTTTAGGTTTTAGGTTTTAGGGTTTTAGGGTTTAGGGTTTTGGGTTTAGGGTTTAAGGTTTAGGGTCTAGGGTCTAGGGTTTAGGGTCCAGATTTTACAGATTAGGGTTCAAGGTATAGGGTTTAGGGTATAGTGTTTAGGGTATAGGATTTAGGGTCTACGGTTTGGGGTTTTGGGTCTTTGTTTTAGGGTTTGGAGTTTCGGGTTTAGGTTTTAGCGTTTTAAGGTTTAGGGTTTAGGGTTTATGGTTTAAGGTTTAGGGTCTAGGGTCTAGGGTTTTGGGTTTAGGGTCTAGGGTCTATGCTTTAGGGTTTACGGTTTACGGTTTTTGGGTTTAGCGTATAGGGTCTTGGGTCTGTGGTTTAGGGTGTATGTCTTAGGGTTTAGTGTTTAGGGTCTAAGGTCTTGGGTCTACTGTTTAGGGTTTAGGGTTAGGGTTTAGGGTTTACGTTTTAGGGTTTAGGGTCTAAGGTTTGGGGTCTAGATTTTAGGGTTTAGGATTTAGGGTTTAGGATTTAGGATCTACGGTCTACGGTCTAGTGTTAAGGGTTTTAGGGTTTAGGGTTTAGGATTTATAATTTAGGGTTTAAGGATCAATTTGACGAAGAATAATAGGACTAAATGGAAAAGTGATTACAGAAGGGATGGGACCAAAATGGATTTTTCACCTGGGGCGAAAATGCAGTTTTCCCTAGGGTTTAGGGTCGAGGGTTTAGGGTATAGGTTTTAGGGTGTATGGATTAGGGTCTAGCGTTTGGGATCTAGGTTTTAAGGTTTAGAGTTTAGGGTTTAGGGTCTAGGGTCTAGGGTTTAGCGTTTACGGTTTTAGGGTTTAGGGTTTAAGGTTTAGGGTTTAGGGTCTAGGTATTAGGATTTAGGGCTTTAGGGTTTAGGGTTTTAGGGTTTTAGGTTTAGGGTTTAGAGTTTAGGGTTTAAGGTTTAGGATTTAGGGTTTAGGGTTAGGGTTTAGGGTTTAGAGTTTTGGGTTTAGGTTCTAGGGTTTAGGGTCTAGTGTTTACGGTTTAGAGTTTAGGTCTTAGGGTTTTGGGATCTGGACTTTAGTATTTAGGGTTTAGGGTTTAGGGTCTAGGGTCTAGGGTCTAGGATTTAGGGTTTGGGGTTTAAGGCTTAGGGTTTAGGGTCTAGGCTTTAGGATTTAGGGTTTAGGGTTAGGGGTTTAGGGTTTAGGGTTTAGGGTTTAGGATTTAGGGTTGAGGGTTCATGGTATAGGGTCTAGGATCTTGGGTCTTTGGTTTAAGGTTTAGAGTTCAGGGTTTAGGGTTTACGGTTTAGGGTCTAGGGTATAGGGTCTAGGATTTTTGGATTTAAGGTTTAGGGTTTAGGGTCTAGGGTCTTGGGTTGTGGGTGTAGGGTTTAGGGTCTAGGACTTAAGGTTTACGGTTTAAGGTCTAGTGTTTAGAGTTTAAGGTTTAAGGTTTAGGGTTTAGGGTTTATGGTTTAGGGTCTAGGGTCTAGGGTTTAGGGTCTAGGGTTTGGTGGTTAGGGTTTAGGGTTTAGGGTTTAGGATTTAGGGTATAGGGTTTAGGGTATAGGGTTAGGGTTTAGGGTCTAGGTTTTAGGATTTAGGGTCTAGCGTTTAGGGTCTAGGGTTTAGGGTTTAGGGTTTAGGGTCTAGGGTTTAGGATTTTGGGTTTAGGGTTTAGGGATTAGAATTTAGGAAAAATGATAGGACTAAATGGAAAAGGGATAACAGAATGGTTGGGGCCAAAATGGAATTTTTAGGTGGGGCGAAAATGCAATTTTCCCTAGTCCTAAATTGTAATTGTTCCAGCGAGAAGTGGAACGTGACGCAATGAAGATCAAAAATTCAAATGTTAAATTGGAGAGGACATGGGGAATTTAATAGGGATCCAGATTAGACTATTAAAGTTTCAGATTTTAATCAATTACGAAACAAGATTATTCTATAAAATATAATATTATCTTTACATAAATAATATTTCCTATTTGAATTTAAGTAAATATATTATTTTTTCGATATATATCTATACCTATATCTATATATCTATATATCTATATAATCAATATATCTATGTATAATTATATAAAAGAAGAGGCATTAAGCCTTATCATGCCATATAAGCATTTTAAACATCTATTTCCTAAGCATGTGGCGCTGACTGGTCGCCACCTTGGCGTCTGGCTGGCTACTGATGTGTGTCAGTTAAACCTTATCTGATTATCAAATCCTTTTTGTTTCAATCTACTAAGAATCCCTTGATACTTGCATTTATATTGAATTTTAATAATTCAAATCTAAATCCAATATAAATTATTCCTTCATAATAATCTGCATATAGCCTTAATAATTCAAATCATTTTAAATAAACAATTATCTCATTCAATAACATTTTCCGATATATCTGATGCTAATTTATAAAATTCAAACAAATTTCGTTCCATGAATCATGTCATTAATTAATAACTAACAACTTTTTAAATCCATTTGTAAACTAATTTTAACTGTCGTTTTTGGCTCAGACAATTGTAATTGGAAATTAGTTCCGCAAGGGGTCTTAACCTTGGGGGACTTGTCCTTAGGTGGTGCACCTAGGTGCCTACGTGCCCTTCAGGAGAGATCAATGTCCATGTAGTTCGTCATGCTAACGTCTATCTGAGCCATTAGGCAAGGATGTTACCTATATTGGGTCGTGTGCGGCTAAGACGTGCCTAAGGTACTCCGGGTAGGTGAGCCGCTCTTAGGAGGTTGCCTTAGTGGGAGAGAGCTATGGTCTCTGGGGGCTGCTGGAAGCCTTGTTAATGGTGTACTCCGAGGAGGAGGTGAGCTTGTCGGAGGATGGCCGGAATGAGGGTCTGCGCCGGAGCTCGTGGTGCGTAGAGTGATTGCGTAAGGTGTCTGAGGGTACTCAGATTATCGAGATAGTCTATGGAATATCACAAAGAAGGCGTGGTCATCATTCAGGTTGCGTATAGTTCTGCTGAGACTGGATCGCTTGCTTAGTTCCCCGAGTAAGGGTGTATTTATACTCGAGTGTGCAGAGATCCTACTCGACCTACGACCTTGTGGGACGTGGGTAGTCCCACGACGCTTGTGGAGTTCCCACGTCTGGTTGAGGGGAAGCTCCGTGAGATGACGTGGGCAAGGGCCACGTAACTGGTCGATGAGTTGTGCCACGTGTCTCTAGCGGGTGCTGAGGTCGTGCTTCTAGAACGTCACTGCCACATGTCCCAAGGTGGAATATTCCGTATTTACATAAGTCCCCCAAGTTTACGGGTGTTGGGCGCCCGTGGACTTATGTTCCCTTGTCCAAGAGATACTTAGGAATTTTCGCTGCCTTTACTCAAGGCGTAGCTCGTCCGCTTGGAGACGTGGTTTTGGGAGGTGGTCGTCTGACCCGCAAAGAAGGTTCTCTCGTATCATTTCGAGGAAAAGGAGACGTCTTGGAGAGGATACGTGTTCTGCTTCAGGTGGCTGGACGAAGTACGCGACTTACCGAAGCGGATTCATCATTGCTCAGAGGGGCATTTCCCGAAATGCCCTTTGAGGGCTAGTGGGTGAAATCCAAAGGTCAGGGGCCATTTTTTCATTCCTTTTAGTTTCACAGTCGTCTCGTTTTCACACCTCTTGGGCTGCGAAGCGTCCGCTGGGCCTCCCATTTATTTGCTGAAAGCGGGAGGTTTCCCTTTGTTTTGCGAATCTTCTTCTCCCCAAACTCTTAAACCTTGCGATTTCCGATTCCCCGTCATTCGACAAATGGCTTCCGCTAGCGCCGTTGTTTCTGTGTGTTCTTCCTTGGACCCGGACTTTGAACAGTCCCTTTTGCTGGTGGCCATGGAGGGATTCAGGGAGAGAGCAGATGCTCCCATTATGTGACGGGGTTCCGCGGACCTTCGGGAAATTCTTTCTAGGGAAGATCGAACACTGGCGAATCCTCTTCTGACTGCCTCTGCGGGCTAGTAATCTGCCGGTGAGGTTTTGCGGGTGCTGCCGGGGGCCGGTATCAATAAGGTGTGGGAGGAGCGTTTTGCTACTTCACTCCCAGAGGACTACGATATAAGGTCTAAGGTTTAGCGTTTAAGATTTAGGGTTTAGGGTTTAGCGTTTAGGGTTAGGGTTTAGGGTTTTGGGTATATGGTCTAGAGTTTAGGGTCCAGGGTTTAGGGTTTATGATTTAGGGTTTAGGGTTTAGGGTTTTAGTTTTAGGGTTTAGAGTTTTGGGTTTTGGGTTCAGGGTTTTAACGTTTAGGGTCTAGGGTTTAGGGTTTAGGACTTAGAGTTTATGGTTTAGGGTCTAAAGTTTAGGGTTTAGGGTTCAGGGTTTAGGGTTTAGGGTTTAGGGTTTAGGGTTTAGGGTTTTTGGGTTAAGGGTTTAGGTTTTAGGTTTTAGGGTCTAGGGTTTAAGGTTTAGGGTTTAGGGCTTAGGGTTTAGGGCTTAGGATTTAGACTTTACGGTTTAGGGTTTAGGGCTTAGGGTTTAGGGTTTAGGGCATAAGGTTTAGGGTCTAGGGTTTAAGATTTAGGGTTTATGGATTAGGGTTAGGGTTTAGGGTTTAGGGTTTACGGTTTAGGGTCTAAGATCTAGGGTTTAGGGTTTATGATTTAGGGTTTAGGGTTGGGGAGTTAGGGTTTAGGGTTTAGGGTTTTTGGGTTTAGGGTATAGGGTCTAGGGTTTACGGTCTATCGTTTAGAGTTTATGATTTAGGGTCTACGGTTTAGGGTTTAGGGTCTAGGGTCTAGGGTCTAGGATTTAGAGTTTAGGGTTTACGGTTTATGGTTTAGGATTTAGGGTCCAGGGTTTAGGGCTTAGGGTTTATGGTTTTGGGTTTGTGGTTTAGGGATTACGGTTTAAGGTTTCGTTGTTTAGGGTCATGGGTTTAGGGTATAGGGTTTAGGGTTTAGGATTTAGGGTTTAGGGTCTACGGTTTAGGGTCTAGGGTCTAAGGTTTAGGGTCTAGAGTTTACGGTTTAGGGTTTAGGATTTAGTGTTTAGGGTTTAGGGTCTAGTGTTTTGGGTTTCAAGTTTAAGGTCTAGGGTTTAGGTTTTAGGATTTATTGTTTAGGGTTTAGGGTTTAGGGTCTAGGGTTAAGGTTTTAGGGTTTAGTGTCTAGGGTTTAGGGTTTAGGGTCTAGGCTTAAGGGTCTAGGGTTTATGGTTTAGGGTATATGGTTTAGGGTCTAGGGTCTACGGTTTAGGGTCTAGGGTCTAGGGTTTAGGATTTAGGATTTAGGGTCTAGTGTCTAGGGTTTAGGGTTTAAGGTCTAGGGTTTAGGTTTAAGGTCTAGGGTCTGTTGTCTAAGGTTTAGTGATTAGGGTCTAGGGTTTAGGGTTTAGTGTCTTGGGTTTAGGGCCTAGGGTTTAGGGTTTGGGGTTTGGGGTCTAGGGTTTAGAGTTTAGGGTCTAGTGACTAGGGTTTAGGGTCTAGGGTTAGGTCTTAGGGTTGAGGGTTTAGGGTTTACGGTTTAGGATTTAGGGTTTAGGGTTTAGGGTTTAAGGTTTAGGGTTTAGTGTTTAGTGTTTAGCATTCAGGGTTTATGGTTTTGGGTTTAGGATTTTAGGGTTTAGGGTTTAAGGTTCAGGATTTAGGGTTTAGGGTTAGGGTTTAGGGTTTAGGGTTTATGGTTTAGGGTTTAGGGTTTATGGTATAGGGTCTAGGGTGTAGGGTTTAGGTTTTGGCTTTAGGTTTTAGGCTTTAAGGTTTTTGGGTTTAGGATTTTGGGTTTAGAGTTTAAGGTCTAGGGTTCAGGGTTTTAGGATTTAGGGTATATGGTCTAGGGTTTAGGGTTTAGGATTGAGGGTCTATGGTTTAGGGTGTAAGGTTTACGGTTTACGGCTTAGGGTCTAGGGTCTAGGGTTTCGGGTCTAGGGTTTTTGGGTTTAGGGTCTAGGGTTTAGGGTTTAGAGTTTAGGGTCTAGGGTCTAAGGTTTTAGGTTTAAGGTTTAGGGCTTAGGGTTTACGGTTTGCGGTTTAGGCTTTAGAGCTTAGGGTTTAGGGTTTAGGGTTTAGGGCTAAAGGTTTGGGGTCTAGGGTTTAAGGTTCAGGTTTTAGGGTTTAGGGGTTTGGGTCTAGGGGATAGGGTCTACGGTTTTGGGTTTATGATTTAGGGTTTTTGGTTTTGGGTTTAGGGTTTTAACATTTAGGGTTTAGGGTTTAAGGTTTAGGTTTTAGGGTTTTGGGTTTTGGTTTTTGGGTTTAGGATCTTAACGTTTAGGGTCTTGGGTTTAGGGTTTAGGACTTAGGGTTTTGGGTTTAGGGTCTAAAGTTTAGGGTCTAGGGTTTATGGTTTAGGGTTTTGTGGTTATGGGATTTGGGATTAGGGTCTAGGGTTTAGGGTTTAGGGTCTAGGGTCTAGGGTTTAAGGTTTGGGGTTTAGGGTTTAGGGCTAAGGGATTAGGGTTTAAGGTGTACAGTTTAGGGCTTAGGGCTTAGAGTTTAGGGTTTAGCACTTAAGGCTTAGGGTCTAGGGTTTAAGGTTTTGGTTTTGGGATTTAAGGTTTAGGATTTAGGATTTAGGGTTTAGGGTTTAAGATTTAAGGCTTACGGTTGAGGGTTTAAGGTTTAGAGTTTAGGGTTTAGGGTTTTAGGGTTTAGGGTATATGGTCTAGGGTTTAGGGTATAGGGTTTAGGGTTTAGGATTTGTGTTTTGGGTTTAGGGTTTTAACGTTTAGGGTCTTTGGGTTTATGGTTTAGGCTCTAGGGTCTAGGGTCTATGGTTTAGGGTTTAGGGTCTAGGGTCTAGGGTTTAGGATTCAGGGTTTAGGGTTTCTTTGTTTAGAGTCTAAGGTTTAGGGTTTAGGGTTAACGGTTTAGAGTTTAGAATTTAGGGTCTAGTGTTTAGTGTTTTGGGTCTAAGGTCTAGGGTCTAGGGTCTATGGTTTAGGGTTTAAGGTCTAGGGTTTAGGTTTTAGGGTTTAGTGTCTAGGGTTTAGGGTTTAGGGTGTAGGGTTAAGGGTTTAGGGTTTATGGTTTAGGGTTTAGGGTTTAGGGTCTAGGGTCTATAGTTTCGGGTCTATGGTCTAGGTTTAGGATTTAAGGTCTACTATTTTAGGTTTCGGGTTTAAGGTCTAGGGTTTATGGTGTGAGGTCTAGGTGCTGTTGTGTAAGGGTTACGGATTAGGGTCTAGGGTTTAGGTTTTAAGGTTTATTGTCTAGGGTTTAGGGTTTAGGGTTTGGGGTCTAGGGTTTAGAGTTTAGAATCTAACGACTAGGGTTTAGGGTATAGGGTTTAGGCCTTAGGGTTGAGGCTTTAAGGTTTTGTGTTTAGGGTTTATGGTTTAGGGTTTAGGGTTTATGGTTTAGTGTTTAGGGTTTATGGTTTAGGGTTTAGAGTTTAGGGTTTAGGGTTTAGTGTTTAGGATCTGGGGTTTAGGCTCTAGGGTTTTAGGGTTTAGAGTTTATGTTTAAGGATTTAAGGTTTAGCGTTAGGGTTTAGGGTGTAAGGTTTAGGGTTTAGGGTCTAGGGTTTAGTGTTTAGGGATCAGGGATTACGGTCTAGGGTCTAGGGTTTAGGTTTTAGGGTTTAGGGTTTAGGGTTTTGGGTTTTTGATTTAGGGTTTAGAGTTTAAGGTCTAGGGTATAGGGGTTTTAGGGTTTAGGGTTTAGGGATTAGGGATTAGGGTCTAGGGTCTAGGGTTTAGGGTTTAGGTTTTAGGGTTTAAGGTTTAAGGTTTAGGGTTTTCGGATTTAGGATTTAGGGTTTAGAGTTTAGGCTCCAGGGTTTAGGGTTTTAGGATTTAGGGTATATGGTCTAGGGTTTAGGGTTAATGATTTTGGGTTTAGGGTTTTGGGTTTAGGGTTTTGGGTTGCGGGTTCTAACAATTAGGCTCTAGGGTTTAGGGTTTAGATCTTAAGGTTTTGGGTTTAGGGCTAAAGTTAAGGGTTTAGGGTTTTGGGTTTAGGGTTTAGTGTTTTGGGTTTAGGGGTTTTGGGTTTAGGGTCTAGGGTCTAGGGTGTAAGGTTTAGGGTTTAGGGTTTAGGGCTTAGGGTTTAGGGTTTACGATTTACGATTTAGGGTTTAGGGCTTAAGGTTTAGAGTTTAGGGCTTAAGGTTTAGGGTCTAGGGTTTAAGGTTTAGGTTTTAGGGTTTAGGGTTTAGGGTATAGGTTTTAGGGCTTAGGGTTTAAGATTTTGGGTTTAGGATTTAGGGTCTAAGGTCTAGGGTTTAGGATTTATGATTTAGGGTTTAGGGTGTAGGGTTTAGGGTATATGGTCTAGGGTTAAGGGTATAACGTTTAGAGTTTATGATTTAGGGTTTAGGGTTTATGGTTTAGGGTATATGGTCTAGGGTTAAGGGTATAAGGTTTAGAGTTTATGATTTAGGGTTTAGGGTTTAGGGTTTAGGGTTAAGGGTTTTGGGTTTAGGGTTTAGGGTTTAGGGTCTAAGGTTTAGGGTTTAGGGTTTAGGGTTTACGGTTCATGGTCTTGGGTTTAGGGTTCATGATTTTGGGTTTAGGGTTTCGGGTCTAGGGTTTTGGGGTTAAGGTTTTTGGGTTTAGGATTTGGGGTTTTAGGGCTTTGAGTTTAGAGTTTAGGGTTTAGGCACTACAACATTTTATGCTTTTTGCAACAGTCAAAGATTGTTCTATAATATATGAAAACCGTTTCCTATTGGTATAGGCAACGGTTTTTTGCCGTACTATATTCCGCTGTTACCTATTGTCTAAGGCAACGGTTATTGCATTTAGTGGCTACACATTTGTAAACCGTTCCCTATACTGATTCAATAGGCAACTGCTTTCATGTGCTAAAACAAACAACATTTTGTAACGGTTGGTGTTTTAAACAATAAGAATTCGATGTTGCTTATTAGATGTGCCTACAAAATTAAACCGTTGTCTAAAGTGTCTTTTAGGCAACAGTTTTTGTTTAATAGTATTTGAACAACTAAAAAATGATGCCTATTCTTTTAGACAACATTTGTTTAAAAAACATTTTTAAGAACAATCATTTGAATTAATATATAAAAATGGATTAAGTAACAATTTCCATTGTTCCCACTTTTTATTATACACCAGCATAGATCATATTTTACATTCCACAAATAAAATATATTTATTTAGAACAAATCATATGATCATTACAATATTGTTCCTCATAAACTTTTAATGAAATAATCCTAAGATCAAACTATAATATTTGACATACATCCAAAAAAATAATCAAATCATAGAAAACTCTAATAAAAGTTTACAAAGTTAATAATCCTATATCCAAAATATATATTAGACATGCTGGCATTATGAAGGCTTGCATCTTTTTCATCTAGTTGTACCTAGATAAGAAAAAATGAAATATTTGAAATTTAAGATGTAAAAAGAATGAAAGCATTTTAAATTGAGAAAAAAAATTATAGAATTGAAAAAACTTTATTTTTTTCCTTTAGACAATATAAGTGTGAAGATGAGCATAAAAAAGTAAAATACCTTAGTGGTTTGAAGCATGTGTTATAAAGTGCAAATTGTTTTTCCCCTTTTTCATTTGATGTCCGAGTGTAAGTGAGAGAAGCCAAAACAATCAAGTTAAACAATATCAAAGTCATATTATTTAAATAGTAAGAGAAGCCTAAAGTATATGGCATGCCAACACGGCCAAAACAATATCAGTATTGAGTACATTTTCCTTGTGGACTTAAAATCATCTCGTATGCACTACAAATTATTCAAAAGTGAGATGTCGTGCCTTCACACATATAGGAATTGGATTCAAAAACAAGATAAAAATGAAAATGAAATCATATTATCACTTCAAATATATAAGGTAGAACTAGTCAGCCATCTAGGGGCTCTACTTTTTCATTCAAAACTTAAGCATAAAAGTCAATCCTATATGAGATATTGTGTCCTCTGCCTCTTTTTTCATCCATTTCATCCAGAAAAATACAAAAAACATTCATATATAGTTCATCTAGATAAATGCACTAATTTATAAAGGGTATTATTGAACACAAATCTTTTTAAAAAGTGTTAGAGATTAACACAAATATCTTTGAAAGTAAAAACCCACATCTCCAATCTACATCTCAGCATCCCTCTCCCTTCTTTCTTTTTTCTTTTTTAACAAAAATATATTAGAAACTCTTAATTACCTAGATAAAACAAGAAAGTATTTGTGGAATTTAAGTACGAAAAAAAACAATTCTTGACAACCTTGATTGGAAAAAGAGCTATTCTTGTGAGAAAGAATGTTTGGCCAATTTAGAATATAAAAAGGTTATAAAGGGTAGTGATGATATAATGAATCAGAAATATTATATTAGCATCCAATCCTTTACAGGAAAGCAAAAGGAAGAATGGAAGACCACATGGCATGACCAATTTCTACAAACAAAGATGATGCCCCATTGTTGTAATTTCTTAAACAACCCTTTCTACTTGAGAACAGAGTACATTGTTAAAGGATCTTAGACTCCTTATTACTAAAAACCATGTTCATAAAAATAACAAATAAAAGCCAAAAATCTATTCCAAAGCTACCTTTCAAATTAATAATGCAAAAGCATATGACCATTTATCTCCATGCTCTTTATTCATTGGATCCAAAATTTCACTTTTAATTGGTTCTTATTACCTATACACGGTTTATGCTCTAGTCTTCATTTTGACTATATCCCCAAACTTTCATTTCCACTTTCTCTTTATCTTCATTTATTTATTTATTTTTACAACATCAAAAAAATTTTTTAATAAAAGTTTACATGATTGCGTGGGTAGTGAGCATCAATGAATTAGAATTATTAAAAGAAATTCCTGAGGCAGATTTTCAAATCATAATAGTTCTACTCCTTCCCCCATCCATGTATATTGTTAATTAATAGTTTCATACTATGTTCTTCTCCACAAACAGTGCTAACTTGTATATATATGAAAGGAGGACAAGACGAAAAGAAATAGAATCAAGCATGTAAATGGAGAACGACAAAGACAGAATATTAGAGAACTCACCTACTTGTGGCTCAAAATTCAAACCCATTCTTCCTTCTCGTGGTGCCAATTTTTAAAGGCATGAAAGCATCAGAGTCTAGTTTGAACTTTGTCCTACGCCTCTAGCCACATCCTTAGTGCTAGGCTGCTAGCCGATGACTACTACAATTTTAGCCAAGAACCTAAAGCAATCAAAGAGGAAAAATATACTGTAAAAACCCTATTATTACCCTATGATTACTTTTCCCCATAAATTACTCATATCAAGTTCATCACAATAGAGACTTGAAGAATAGGGCTTACCGAATAAAAAAAAGTGGTCGGCCGAGACACTCAATGACAGAGGAGAAGAGTTATCCTACCTCAAATCAAATTATAATCGAGCTTAGAGAGTAATTTTAGAAGTGCAGGACGTTATTTCCTTGGTCAGAACTCTACTTCGTGATTCCTTCCTCGCTCGAATGCGCTTATCGCCGATTGTAACGGTGGTTCCATCACCGATGAGCGTTTTGTCGATGCACAACTCCTTGCTTCGACAGTCTCACAATGATTTCTCCGTTGTTCTCCCCCTCTATCTCTGTTTCGATTCTTCTTTTCCTTTGTGAGTCGGGATAAGGAAGGATTGTGTGTGAAGGTCGTCTACAACGTTTAGGGTTTAAGGGGGTTATGTCTTTGATTTTTTGTCCCATTCCTTAAATCAAAACATAATATTTAGCCTAAAAATCAATTTATTTGAACTTTATCATCAATTTTTTTTAACTTGTTTAATTATTATTTTTTCAAAAATTATAAGTGATAGGGAAAAAAAAAAAATGGTAATAACATAAATTAGAAAAAGAGATCAAATAAACAAGAAAAAAATAAAGTGAAATGAGAAAAAAATAATAAAATAATGTAAAACAAAAAAGGAATTTTTTTTTTGCATTTTAGTTTTTTTTATATTTTTGAATTGATTCTGAAAAATACGATGTTTACAGATAAATTAAGATAAAAGTAAATAAAATATGAATAAGACAAAATTAAAAGTAAATAAGACAAAATAAATTAAAAAAGCAAAAACAATAAAATACTCAAAGAAGAAATGAAAAATATGAAGATAAAAATGTGATAATATAAAGTATAACATTTGAAGATTAAAATTAAATAAAGATAAGATAAAATTAAATGACGTTTCAGAAAAATTGATAAGAATGATTTGAAGGACAAAAATTTTTAAACAATGAAAAACTGAAGATAAATTAATAACATGTTGAGGAAAAACATATTGGAATCAAAACGAATTACAAACATATTTTACCTATAGCGGAACAGTTTTTATTTATAACTGAAACAATACGGAACAGTTTTTGTATGTACCTGAAAAATAATCTTGTATGCTGCACACATAAACCGTTGCCTAAAAGAGACAAAAAAAGACAGCGGTTAAAACATGTTTCCTATTTAAGTAATGGTAATGGTTATTGAATGTTGCTCACAAAATGTTGCCTAAAGGATACATTATTGGCTATAATAAAAGAAGTGCTGCCTATTTCGTATTTTAGCAATAGTTTTTCAATTGTTCCTAGGAAAGGTGTTGCCAAAGCCCAAAAATGTGGTAGTGAGGGTTTAGGGTTCAGAGTTTAGGGCTTAGGGTTTAGGGTTTAGGGTTTAATGTTTAAGGTTTAAGGTTTCAGGTCTAGGATTTAGGGTTTAGGGTTTAGGGTCTAGGGTTTAGTGTAACGTCCTAGTTTCTTTATTGATTTTATTTGCGGAATTAGGTTATTTACTTAACTTTTAAAATCCCGGTCCAATCTTTTTCCTTTTTCTTTTCAAGTGGGATGCGTAAAGTTAAGTATTTCTCCAAGGATCGCTTAATCTCGGTTGGTTATTTTATCCTAAGAAACTAGAAGTTACATGTTTGATACTCTCGCGCACTCTTCGTACACAATGAAGTTAAGTGAAAGTGAGGTACTAATCCTCCATATGTATATCCTAAGCAGTTCAAGGGCTAGTCTACTGCATACAAGTCATACATACATATATATACATACAAATAAAAGTATCGTGGTCAGTGGCATGTAGGCCCAAAATAGTTAGTGCTGAAATCTGTACTAGAGTGACATCTGCGTCACTGCCAAAATAGAGTCAGCTCCTGCTACCTATCCATCACACCCCTTTCTAAGTCCCCGAGGCATTCTCAACCGCAGGAAAAAAAGAAAAGGATGTTGACCGCCTTCAGGATTTGGAAGTAAACCAGAAGGGGAACCTCCAGGAGCTCTACCTCAATCTCCAACTACAGTATGTACCAGGGCATCTGAACACACTAACTAAGTGAGATATAAAATCCCAATAACGTAGATTACCAGTTTTATAAAAGAATAATTAGTGGTTCAGCTGCATTCCTAAGAATACAGAAAAATACTTCGTTCCCAATCAACAGATAAAGTCTCTCCGGGACCTGTACAACTGGTTAAACCATTACCATCAATTTAAAACAATCTAATGAAACAGGACAATACCGACTTACCATTTAACACTATGGAAAGCTTGCCCAAATAAGGCTAACAGGAAGTTACCTAACATCCTAGGGCGTCCCCCGGTGTGCACACAATGTTAGAACCTTAGGATCACCAGTCCCGGACCGGATTATTTCCTCACTAGTTGCTAGGCCGCTACGTCCCAGACGCATTCTTAGCAGCCTAGTGTGGGCCTTTCAATACAGATTAAAATTATACAATATAATTTTTATCCACAGGTAATGTTTACTCAGTTGCCATTCAATTTGCCTCTCCAGGGCATATGCAAATCAAACACAGTTAATGCCTCTCCAGGGCATATGCACAGCAAAACACAGATACTTGCCCTCTCCAGGGCATATGCACAGCAAAACACAGATATTGCCATCTCCAGAGCAATGTTTACCACTTTACCCCTCCAGGGGCATATGCCACAGATGCATGCTCAAGGCCTGCCCTCCAAGGCATATTAGATCACAGATGCATGCTAAAACTCATTTTCATGATTGGATGCCACACACTTAAATAGCCTGATAAACAAGAAATTCAAGGCCACTGGTCAACAAAAGTGTGTAAAAACAAAGTCAACCACAACGCCAAATATAACTTACACAACAGTACAGGCATAACTATTAATTTAAGCTTCCAAAGGTCATGATATTTCACCACATGCATCATTAACACATACCCAAGCAGTCTCAGCTAGTTTTCCAATAAAGACAATTGCACTTGGACCCTTAATTTCACAAATC